>WTXK01000717.1:0-21434 GCA_025769895.1 Lactarius psammicola
CCGGTGTGTAAACCGACCGAAGTGCCTTATGACAGTGTATCAGACAAGCAGACAGTCAGAACGACAACACACCCGTATAAAAATATGTCCATGAAAGAGACCATTTGCACGGTCATTGGGGTTGTATGCGACATTGAGGGGGTATAGGAAGCATGGGTAGTCCCCGGTCTTGATCCTCAGAGTCCCACTTTGTACATTGTTACAAAATCCTCTTTAATATATGTCGGCTGATGATTGAAAGTGAGTGGTTGACAAATGTAGCACGTACATGGGGTCTAAGTTGAACCTTGCACGCAGTTTGAGGGGGCACAATGCAGCGGCCGTTGCATTGTGATTCCATCCCCGCCTGGACTTGTCATTGGGTGGTAGTGGGGGTACGGAGACCGTGGTGATGTTGAGGGGAATGTAGGTAAGGACATGTGATACTAGGCGATTTGTATCACATGCTCTTGCGTCGGACATGAGTACGTTCATCTGTGTGAGAGGTTAGTGCATGTATGCGGTGTTATAAGCGCATATACCTACCATGTTGCAAAAGTTGTGGTATCCTTCTGAATCCTCAACGCTTGCGATGGCCATGATGAACTCACGGAGATTCGGATGAAGCCCCATGATCTCTTCGAATATTGTGATGTACTGTTCGTTATCGCTAGGATAATATATAATGAATAAGTATCTGACTGTGAGTGGTGTGGAAGTTGAGACTTACGGAGGCTCACTGCTCAGACCTGCCCATAATACAGCCCTGATGTCGACAAATGGTCCCTTCAGTCGTGTTATCCAACGCGCCTTCCTTTTGAAAGCAAGAAGGAGCTCGGTGCTCAAACCAGTCCCATCAGCGACAGCTGGTCGTCATGGTGGGGATTGGAGCTTACGTAGGATCATCCTCAGCACCAGAAGTACCAAGACGATTGACAAGTGCATTGATAACAGATGAATGTGTTGGGCCACGGGACATGGTAGAGATAAGGACGATGATGATAAAGCCTGAGATTGAAGGTTTTCGCAACTGACTTGCAACCGACTGACACACATAAGAGCGCACTCTAAAATTTTCGGCTTTTGGTGACTTGTCCTTTGCACGCTTCTGTATACAGTATTGGTCACATGACAAATACTTGTGAAATGTGCTAAGTCGTCGTAACATCGCCTTAAACATTCCCCACTCTAGGCTGGTCGTCTGTTGGGCTTCCTCTGTTACATTTGGTGGCACTCTCTGCTTCTTGTTTCTTATGCCAACCTATAAGTGTTTCGGAGTAAATTGTGGCCAGACATTTGCCACACAGCGTGGACTGTCTGGGCATATGGTCCGATGTCCCAAGTACAAGCAAGGAGTCAAGCACCGTCTTGCTGAGTATACAAATACACTCATACCTAACAGGGAAAGCTCTGTACAACTATCTCTTACCCAGACGAGTGTTGCTGGAAGTGCAGGAGGCGTAACTCCAGCAGGAGAGGCCTCTCATTCTGGGGTTCTTGCTATGGAACAAGTTGATGTGGTGCATGTACATGACCTCCTTATGACCATGCGCCTAACACAGTACACAGTATGAGACACCACCCTCACCTGAACACCGTCCATCAGGCCTGCCTTGCCGCAAGACGCAACTGCCTGCACGCTATCGTGATCTCCTACCCCCTCCAGCTCCTGCAATAATCTACCCCATTGCTGCCGAGTCCTTAAGCTCTGACGATGCTCACTTGGTGATAACCTTACCCACGTCCACCACATACACTTCGCCAACAAACAGTTATGGGGTTTACCGGGTTTACAAACATGGTGCGCCTTCCTATACACCAGACGATGACTTCAACCTTGAGAACGTTGCGGACAACCCCAATTTCATGCGCAAACCTTCCAGCCCACGTACTGCCTCACCGCCAGTCCCCTTTAATATCAATCCCACCCATATGTCCATTAATAGCTCCATCAATTCAATATATTTTCAGCGCTTTGAGAACCCGTCAATATTTCGACTCATGCTGTGGTACCACAATGGCTCACTGACAAAGTCCCTAAACGACCTTAATGTTCTGGTTCAGAATGTCATACGTGCGCCCGATTTTGAAGTTCAACATTTTGACAATTTCGACGCTACCAAGGCCGTGGAGAAACTATTTGAACAGGGAGACACTTCAGAGATGCCGCTGAATGATGGGTGGTATGAGACCTCAGTACCCATTATTCTTGCATGCGACAGAGTGGCTCATAGATCCGAGGGAAATGCCCCTACCCTAAATGTTGCCGGTCTTTACTATCGAAAGCCCCTTGAAGTTATCAAGGCCGCACTTCAAGAATTGAACGCGCAACAATTTCACATTGCACCATTCAAAGAATACTGGGTACCTCGACCAAATGGCCCATCTGAGCGCATCTATTCGGAACTTTACAACTCAGATGCGTACATCCAAGAGCATGACATCATCTGCACTCAGTCTCATAACGACCCTCTGGAAGCTGTCATCATATCAATGATGCTCTGGTCAGACTCGACACATCTCACAAGTTTTGGGAACGCGTCTCTCTGGCCAATATATATCTTCTTTGGCAATCAATCAAAGTACGACAGAGCCAAACCAACCACCTTTTCGGCTCATCATCTGGCATACATCCCCGAGGTAAGTATACTAACGCATTGATTTCTCCCGTTGGCTGACACTATTCCATTTCGAGCTTGATGACTCGGTTCAAGACGAGTATATTACAATATTTGGCAAGGCAGCTACCAAGGAAACACTCACTCACCTCCGACGTGAGCTCATTCAATCCATCTGGGCACACATACTGGACGATGAATTCATGGATGCATATGTCCATGGGACTCCCTTTGACTTCAAGGATGGGATCAAGAGACAGATCTACCCTCGTATATTCACATATTCAGCTGACTACCCCGAGAAGTACGTGATTCACATTATCTATAACTATGTTGTTAATATATTATTTAGAGTTCTACTTGCCTGTATCAAATTCCTAGGGAAACATCCATGCCCCCGATGTCTTGTCAAGAAGGAGCAAATCGCTGAACTAGGCACCAAGATGGACACCAAGCGCCGCAAACAACTTGCACGTATAGACAACAACCATCGCAAGCAACTTGTTGAGAGAGCCCGACGCAAGATTTATGTGAAAGGTGTACCCGTCAACTCCAAGATTGTTTCGGACATTCTTGAAGAGGGCTCGTTGACACCAACGCAAGTAAGTAAAACACACTGGCCTAGATATATTCAATGCCCCTTTCTCATCCGTTATCAGAACACATTCTCTCAGCTCCTTGGTCCACATGGGGTCGACTTCCACTCCCTTTTTGTTGTCGATCTACTACATGAATTCGAATTGGGAGTCTGGCGAGCAACTTTCACCCATATCATTCGAATCCTTTATGCTCAAGGCAATGGTGCCATCCAGGAATTAAATCGGCAGTATAACTTTGACACAATAATATCCCAGCCGTACTTATTTGTACTCTAGGTATCGAGACATGCCAACATTTGGGCGCGCAGCTACTAGTATACGCAAATTTGGAAACAATGCCTCCGCAATGAAGAAACTGGCCGCTCGGGATTTTGAGGATCTCCTTCAGGTATGATATAGTGTTTACAACTCAGAGAATGACCCATAGACCGTCATTAGTGTGCCATCCCTGCAATTGATGGGCTTCTTGACGATAAGAACAATGAGATCATACTCGATCTCCTATTTGAACTTGCAACATGGCATGCGCTAGCGAAGCTGCGTCTCCACACTGAATCCACAGTGTGTGAGCTTGAATCTTCGACTACTCGCCTCGGAAGAATACTTCGCAAATTTGCCAACTCTACTTGCGAAGAATTTGTTACAGTTGATCTACCATCTGAGGAGGCAGCACGTGGCCGCCATAAGGCAGCAAAGGTGACAAGAAATCCCTCCGGTTCCACCCCTCAGACAACCTCAAAAGGTAAACAGAAGGCCGGGCGTCCAAAAACCCGCAAATTCAATATGTGGACATACAAGATGCACGCCTTAGGTGACTACGCAAGGTGTATTCGCCTCTTTGGGGCATCTGATGGATACAGCACACAAACGGTACGTATCTCCAATGAAATCTGCTCACACTGGCACTGTTTCTCATCTCACAACAGGGTGAGCTTGAGCATCGAAGATGCAAGCGCTTTTACCCCTGGGTCCACAAGGGCAAAAGACATTACAAACGTGGGATAGCAACACACGTTCACCGTGAACATGCGTTACATAACGTTGGAAAAGAATTGAACCTCGACATGAACAGACCAGCGAAGAGGCGCAAGGTATCAAAATTGGACAGGCAAACAGGCATTGCACGTGAAGGACTACCACAAGCTCCACCCCAACAACATTATCAACTACCTGACCGATCTCAAAATATATTTATGTTGGATGTCTTCTTGCATGAGAATCGTCGAGACCCGGCTGCAAAGGTATGTACACCACTGGGTACGCCATCTCTCAATATCTCATCATTATACAACAGGACTTCCTCCCACGTCTGAGGGATCATCTACTTGCACGCATCCTACATCATGAATACGATGGCGATGACAGTCCCTTCTCTGATGCACAGCGAGCCGAGGTTCAGTTCCGTGGACGCAAGCTCTATCAACATAAAGTCCTTCGTGTGAACTACACTACTTATGACCTGCGTCACGAACAAGATTCCATCAACCCCCGAACACAGCCCAACATCATGGTCCTTCGTCCTGATGGGCCCAACCCTCACCCATATTGGTATGCCCGAATCATTGGGATATTCCATGTCATGGTCGACCATCCAAATTTATCTGATGGCACGCGTATGGACTTCCTATGGGTTCGATGGTATGGTTCTGACATCGACCAAACATACCACTCGGGGTTCAGGGCTCAACGACTGCACCGTGTCGGATTTGTACAAGATACCAATGACCCTGAATCATCACCCGCATTCGGCTTTGTTGACCCAGGCAACGTGATACGAATGGTATATCTGCCTCCTGTTTACAGGGAAGGCAAGAGGACAGATCTCCTCGGTCGCTCCATTGCACGTTTACCATCCGAAAACAATGAAGATTTTTGTCTTTATTATGTCAATTTGTGAGTTGAGCTACAAATTATACCGTGTCTTGTACTGATATCATGTATCTAAATGACAGTTTCGCTGATCGAGACCTATTTATGCGGTTTTTTGGGGGTGGCGTTGGTCATTCCAGCACACGAGAGGCTTCCACCTTCCTTCTTGACGACCGACACCCATCAACTTCATCAAGGACATGCGAACATGCGCCACTCCAACCTTACCAGACACAATCCGAAAGCGAAGAGGATTTCGATATCACCGGAACAGAAGCAGCAGGGCAAGATGAGACCAAGACCGGGTTTGGAGGGAATGAAGACCATGACTCAGACGATGAAGCAGATCAGAGCCATCGGGACTTCAACCAGGAAGAAGATGACCTGGCAAGTGATGTTGAGTCAGTCGTGTCTGAGGCTTCAAACTTTGGCTCGGGGAAAACCAGGTCAGATGACGAGAGTGAGGATGACGAAGAGCTATTCCACGGTGACAGTGACTCGGACCAGGAGAGCCAAGTTAATGATGAGGAGGGACCCGAAAATGAGTTCAGCCTGAGGGACTCCGACTCGGATCTGGAGGAAGGTGGATGGGAGGATGACCATGACGAAGTTGAGGCACTGGGCTTCGCATCCTTCTAGTAGTACCAGTTTCATCATAGTAGCCAGACTCCGAGTCAGACTCCGAGTCTGGATTAGCCTGAACTTGAAGACACCAATGCGATGTGCGACTGAATCTTCCCAAGCAACCGGACGGTCCACCACTCGGGCTGGCATTGCCAGCGCCATCACGGCCCGGGATCACTGGCAGGAAACTTCTAACGGCCGTGACATTACATGGACTTTGTATAGTATTTCACTCCAGCACATGCGCAATATATACTCCATTGTAAGGCATAGCACAATTGCTTGTAATGGATTTCCACAGTATGTATGCGACGAGAATACTTCTGAACATTCTCATGAATAGGAATTATGACAGTTGCATACATTGGTTATGAAAAGATTTTACGAGTCGTACATAATAATAAAATAAAATGTCATTTATTGTCTGTATCAGAAGGTATTGCACTACACGGTCACTTTTACTGATGGCCGCGAGTGATCATCAGGGCTTCTGCTGCTGCCATGCGGGCCTCCTCTTGCGTCAATTTATCTAACCGGCGCAGTGCATCCTCGACATCATTCCTTCCAACCAACTTCTTGAAGTACTTCTCTGCATAGAAGTCAATATTCGGGGATATATTGACCGGGAAGGGCATACTTGTTCGTCCCTGCTCGACCTCCTTCGTCGCGATCCCAAGGATCAAGAGTACCTCAACCATGATCTTTACAATGACGTCCGTCATTTCCGCGGTCGGCCGGACCTCTATATGTTTTTCAAGCCGCTTGAAAAAGTATTCCAAGCGGCTAAACAGGTCTACAAGCGCATTTTGGCTAGCGCGGACATCCTTAATGGCCTACGATATATTGATGTCACCAAGACACATACACCGGGTCAAGGAAGACGCTCACTTGGAGGAGGACACCAATCCCAGCAAAAATCGCTTTCGCAGGTGGGGAATGCCTGTAGTCATGCACGTCAGATGGTAGATCTCAAGTGGCTTAACGTCTCGCAATTTACCAGCCCAACACCCTCACCGAGGGTCGCAGAGAACGCATACAGAACATTTACAGTGGGATCCAACCACTTCGTCAACTTTTCATCTGCACTTTGAGATTGATGGAATGCCTGGACTTGTGCTTGAAGCACGGTGAGAATGGCGCTGGGAGAGTCGCAGGACTGCAGCTGGACGGCTAGGGGATGGGAGGCAATGTCTTTCTTAGTCTGTTGCTTGTACGCTTCCAAAGCAGCTCTGAAGATTGTCTGAAAGTCTGTAGAAGACGTGGAGGTAGACGGAACTTGGGACATGGTGCTAGCTGAAGGAGCTTGGATAGATGCTTAGGGGATAACAGGAAGATCGCGCTGGGAAGGGGGGGTGGGAGGCACTGACACCGACTCTCACAGCGCATGAATTACAGCTGGAACGCCTCGGTCGGGTACAACAGATAGCCGCCCCGGTATTCCCAGCTATAGGGACACAGCCACGATAGACGCGCACACACAACCACGTTCGGCCCGAGATGCAATTGACTCTCAGGAAAAACTTGACACGTAAATTCGTTATTGCTCCAAGCGGGAATGGGAATATGAGAATCAAACCTCCCCCACGAGGAACCTGTCTTAGTGTTTGTGTTCGTCTTGGCACGCCACTTGGCGAGGACAGGGGATTGGTCGACCTCATAACACGCACGCCCCCATCTACGAAACTCACAGCTGTCAACGACGTCGTCGCGTGCTTCATCGGAACAACAGTCAAGCCGCCGTTTCCCGATGTACTGCCTAGTACCCGTGGTAGGACCATACGTCCAGCTGTTTGTTGATGGTGACTCGAACCGGGTCGAACACACAGCTTCGGAGAATGCATTCGAGCAGCGGGATGCGGTGGCCCACCCTCCAAATGAACGACGTTCGACCATCTCGTCTGTCACCTTGAGAGAGCGCAGGCTATGAACGTGGGAGAACGGGCGGGGTATGAGGGAAGTTGCTTCGGACGCTCGAGGAGCTAGGGGTTCTAGTACTGGTTTGAGTCGCCCGTTCCGCCACCTGTTCGAGAATGTCGAGTTTGCTAGCTATAGATTCCTCTCTGACCAACTCCCATCGGAAATGGTGGGGGGTTGATTAATAGTCTAGTTTGATAATAAAAATCATTTCGAGATCGTGAGTGCATCAGAGTGACGGAATCACGCAAATGAGCACAAATTCACAGGATGTGGACTGGAAGCCACGACGCGACAAGTTAACTACGACATCCCTTTACTCCTTCCAAGGGGCGTGCAAAATTGTATCTGGAAATTCTGACTCAAGGTATGAGTGAGAATGCGCCCCCGGGGAGTGATGCCCGTAGTTAGTGCCCGAAAGTAAACAGAAATATAATATGGACATGCTCATCGCCAAAGCGGACTATCAGTCTCCAACGTCTTGACCCCGACAAACAGCCCCGTCCGTGCACGGACGACCGCCTCCTCGAGCTCCCGATCGTCCGCCGTGCTCCAACGCCGTACCGTTAGTTCCTGTGACCGCCCTAGGGCTACTCTGGTTCCTGTGCCACTGTTTCCGGCTAGCTTATTACTTCTCCCGGCGTGCGGCGAGCGTGGACATCGAGCGCGGGTTGCTGTTCATCCAGAACAGGGAGCAGCACCGTACGCTGTGGGAGTGCCGTCAGGTGCACATTCAGGTTCGTCACGGCTGCGGACAGGCCGTTGCCGTTGCCATGCGGGGACGGCGAAGTCTCCGCGTTTTCTGTCTTCGTCTCTGCGTTTTTTGTGACAGCGAGGCTGTCCGGGCTTACTTTGAGCGTGATCCCTGTGACGAATTGATCAACCACCGCTGATGCGTGCGTGCGCCGTCGACCCGCGATTGCGGGAGTGTGAACACGTGATGTGCGCCAGGATCGGTTGATAATCCATCCGGAACTCCCCGTACCCGGGCCCTAAGCTGGAAAAATCGTCGACTTGATCACATTGAGACGATCAAGTGAGGAGGGACGCACTGTTCCCAACCTTCGCTTTGAGTAGATCTACGTATGCACGCACGACATCTTCAAGATTATGTCCGCCAGGCCTGTGACCCTGTATAGTGCAGCCGAGTAATTTGCGTGTAAGCCATGCCAGCCCCAGCTTGATAGGTCGATCGCGCGGGTGGTGGAAGAGCAGCGCAGTATCGATGCAGCGTAGGTGCGCAAGTTGTAGAGTATGTAGATCTGATTTGTGCGGATGGCCCAACAGGATCGTTGAAGGCTTTATGAGTGTGCGAAGATGCGTCTGCACGTCGGCGAGCGTCGTTGTTGAACGTTGAAAGCTGGGGCTTTTATTCCATAAAAATTTGGATTGGGGTCAAGAGAAAGACGGGCCGCTTGCTAACTTACCGGGTGAGATAGAAGTGATCGGGCTCGGCGGCCGAACAAGCCGATCACAACCCTTCCCGATCCAAAATCGATGACACAAACACAAATTAGCGCCTTGTGGTCCGTTTTCGTGCACCGGGGAAAAATGTGTTGTTTCAATGAATGGAAAGGAGTATTAGTGTGCACTATTTCACAGTCAATAGCATATACCGTGTGAGGACACTCTGCATATGCGAACTTAAGGCGTCTCTATCCACCCTTCTGACTGTCGAAACACATCCATAACATATGAAGGAACAGGGTAGTCTCTTTTTTTTTGAATCCATTAACGCTGCGCCTCAGGGCCTATTACCTTACGTAGCACGAAAACTATTGAACTAGTACAAATGAAGTTTTTGCGTCCGTGAAAGGTTCTGGACATCAAACTTCCCCCCCACTCCATGGGTAGGGAGTGGCTCGGCTTCCCATCAAGCGTCGAGGTCTGAGGGGCGGCTGTGCTGCCTTGGCGTGAGTTGCATGCCATGTTCGTGGGTCTTGGGCTTCCTTCAATGGGTGTGTTACGGTTCCGCGGCTGTATTGCGTTGACTTAACGCTGCGCTGGGGTTCACCGATCACGTGACTCCAATCGTGTTCAAGTGATCCTTCGTTCCTAAGTATTCGGCTTTGACTTGCTCGAAACTGGCGTGAACGGTCAATGGTTCCCTTGTCTGTGGGGCTGCTTGGCAGGCTTCCTGACTAATCGCACCAAAGGTAGATGATAGAGCACTAGGCAAAGAGCACTAGGCAAGAGACTGGATTGAATGCGAAAGAATACAAGTTGCTAAAGCTAAGGTATGAAAGCGAAGTCCTTAGCCCTTATATACGCGGAAAGGGTGCAGGTTTAAACCCAGCAAACCCTAATACAACGATCCTAGGAATGAGTCATTCAGGAACCACAAAGATAAGTAATGTCCAAGATAAGAGACCATGAGGCATGATAAGCACAGCCCCTCGAGATAACGATATTGTAAGTCCGTGATATGCAATGATAAACGTACACGTGCCCTTAATGCCGATGATAGGGGGTAAGGAGATAAGAATGATAAGGGTCCTGTCCAATGATAATGCGTTCGCCTATCGTGCCCCAAGGCGCTACGATACGGCATAGTCCATGGCCTTCCAGCCACTTCTAGACTCGTCACGTGCTGTCCTGATAAGGTCATGTGATCATTCTGGTGTTACTGTTCGTGCATAAGCCGATCGCTCACCCGGCAAATGCCGCTCATCCGGTTCTAAGGAGAGCCGTTCCATCCTTGCTTGCGTGTCTTGCAGCATCCATTCGACTTCTTCTTCATCACGTGAGTTTGTGCTTGGCGACATGCCGTGATACTCGGCCCGTTGTCGCATGACTTTCTGCGTGACGTTGTTCTTCCTGGGCGAGTACCGCTGCCCATACTTGATCGTCGCCGAATGGTTCCTCTTCCAGTTGTCCCTCTTCCAAGGGCTCGGGGTCACGTGCGCTGTTGTTTCGTAACAGGGTGGTTTGGTGTTACGTCACGGTAGGGACGTTCACCCGGCGTGGGTAAAGGTCAACACTAGTCCGCTGACAAAACACTAAGGTGGGTCACGTGTGAGTTACGAGTCCTAAGTCCGAAGAGGACTTAGAGAGTTCCTGATGACGAGTAGATCACCTCACAAGTCAGATAACTTTAGAGAAGACCTTTAAGTGGATCAGACAGAGGGGAGGGGTTCAAAGACTGCTATGTTCAATATACCGTATGGTACAAGAAGTCAAGTCTGAGGCCTACAGCCCCATACTGGCTAGTACTTATAGTATCTATGGACAATAGAGTCACGACTACAATAGCCGTCACTAGGACAATAGAGTCACTAGGACAATGGGTCACAGGGAACAATAAGTGTCCCAAGTCATAGCGAGTCATAGACGAGCTATGGCGTCACCTCAGACAAACAATGAGCTAGAGGACAATAAGGCCCTCTAGTCATAAAGAGTCACGTGCCATGACAATAGGCACACCGAGTCAGTAAGTAAAAAGCACATGCCATCCCATGGTCATGCTCAGCAGAACAATAAGAAAGTGACATAAATAGAAAAGGGGTGTGGGCATAGGGCAAAAGGAAAGGTCATGTGATGAAAATGAAAATAAAATCGTACGTTCATGACATTTGGGCTTGCTACTACGTCTTCTGCCTTGCTCTATGGGTCTTGAGTGGGCCTGTAAAGGTCTGGTGAGTCGTGGGGATGGGTGTTGTGGGTGCGCGTGGTGAGGTGGATAGTTGGTGGTTGCGGTGTGATGTGGTTGGTTGATGTGGTGGTTCTTGCATTCTATTCCACTGTGCCTCTCCTTCCTCTGCCTGTTCCTGCCTTTCTCTCTTCTCCTATTGACGCCTCTGTACCCTCTTATGTGAATCTTCCCGTTTCTTGAATGAATTTGGCCAAAAGGACGATGGTTTTGGGGTCCTGTAAAAGTTTTGCGAACACTCTATCTCCGGCTCTCTTTCCTTTGAGAAGCTTCTGTTGGAGCGAGAAGTCACGAGACACTGGAGTCACGAGTGGTACTGTACATCATGACACTTACTACTGTACATCACGTGACAGGACGCATAAACGCGTTCTGGTATTCGTATGTTGTTTCCCTCAGTTTCTTCCACACTTCGAGGAACTGAGGGTACGTTGATCTGTTCATTACTTATTACCTTACTTATTAACCTTCCATAGTAGTGTGGTTAGGTGATTAATACAGTTTCTTCCACACTTTGAGGAACTGAGGTAGCGTGGTTAGGTTTTTATAGGTTATGGGCCCTGCTGCCCGTCCATAATCCGACGTCCTAGCCACAAACAACCTCCATATGCTTAAAACTTGCTTCTCCACTCCTCTTCTTCCTTCCCCTAATACTCGACTTCAACCTCTACTATGGCGTCTGGTGGAATGGATCCTAGTGCGTCACTGTCCATCCCCGCTTCGGGAACCCCATCTGGGGCTGGCGGTGCACCCATCCCCCCTTCGGGCACCCCCTCTGGAACTGGCGGCGGCACCCCTGGGACTGGTGGTGGCACCCCTGGGACTAGCTCCGGCACTCCATCCTCTAGTACACCATCTGGAGATCAAGCACGAAACGTTTTCGTAAACGGGATACTTCTTACCGAATGTGTCTTAATGCCTGACCCAATGTGGCCCGCCGATCTCATCCTCGACAGAAGTAAATCCAACTGGGAAGACTGGAATCTCAGACTCAGTTATGTGGTCGACAAACAAGCCTTTACGGATTGGCTGGATGGAAGCATTCCATGCCCAGATCCGGCTATCCATACCAGAGGAGCCCAGATTTGGAAGACCAACGACTGTGCTCTTCGCGCCTTCATTATGGAACGCATATCCAGAATTGATCTCGACTTTGTGCGAAGACTCCCAACTGCACATGAGGTCTACGAGAAGCTACGCAAACGCCACGAACAAGTTGGCATACACGCTCAAGTGCTCCTCATCAAAGAAGCCCTCAGCATTCGTTATCGATGCGACACCCCCCTCATTATCACCGCAAACTGGATAATGCAACTGTGGGAACGGATAATCAAGATGGGGAACTTTGATAATGACAAACTCCTCACTATACTCCTTTTGAATGGGCTAAGCGAAGACTTCCCGCAACTCCAATCGGTCATAAACGGCCTCCTTAATCAGGCAGGGTTCTCATCTGACAAAGTCATGGAACGTTTCGAGGACGAAGACTCTCTCCAAGATCGTCGTGCAGAAGATGGGGTCAGCAATACTGTACTGGTCGCAAACACACAAACGAAGAGCACCACCAACATCAGACCGATCTGCTCAAACTGCAAGCGTAGCAATCACCAAACCGACTTTTGTATTCTACTGGGTGGGAAAATGGCTGGGAAATCAATTGAAGAAGCCCGCAACGCCCAACGTGCTGCTTTGGGCAAACCTCTGCATGCTCCTCACTCACAGGCGACTGCCGTGCCGTCCACAGCACAAGTTGCTCAGGCTGTCACCCCCGGTAATTCAATCACAACCGCGCCCACACTGTAACGCCACCACAGGGGCGTTAAGTACGACGTGTACTTCAAAGTCAATCTGTCAGGGTTTCTGGTAGAGCGAGTCGGTTAGGACTCAGTCCGGTGATGAATAAGAGTCAATCTAGCTTCGAGAGCTTATCGACCTTAGTCAGAGAAAACTGAGCTCAGGCACGAAGGCGAGCAGGGGACTTAAGCGCAAAGGCAAGTCAAAGGCGATTTCGTGAGTACTGATGTGGTATTACACAAGAAGTCAGAACTGCTGTACAAGCCAGTCCGACTATGACCTATATACTAGTACAAGCCCAAAGAGACAACAACAGGGCTACATAGTAGGTAAACAGATGGCGCCATGAGGAACACATGGGCGCGACAGGTATCGTATGGTGTCAAAGATAAGACTAGGGTCTGGGTCAACTATCAGTGACGCGCGGTGGTCAGAGGACCAAGTGGCAGCCAATGCATGGCGTATAGTAGTCAGTCATGGGTTATCACAGAACGTATCATAGAAGCCGCAATCAATGTATAGTAAAGGCGCAATGCCTATCAGTCAAGAAGGGGATCACAAGGGACGTCAGATGTGAAAGGAAGTCACAGACAAAAGAAGCGAAGCTGTCCATGAAGGCAGACAAGTGAGGGGTTTGAGTGTAGGGTGATGTCAAGGGGAACAATGACAAAGAAAACAAAGATAAAGCTGTCCATGATGTACGTGGCATGCGGGGATCGAGACAAGTCGTATGAAGCAGGGGAAAGAGTCGCAAAGATAGGAATCCATAGATAGAGGGACGCGTGGCGTCAACTTCAGGGAAAATGGTAAGAAGTCCCCTTAGCAGTACGTCGCAAGGCAGGAAATCGTAACACACACCTCTCGGCGGACCGATTATATTCAATGGGCAAGCATACATGCTAGTCCCTCAACCGTCTCAAACTGTCCCCGCATTACCCGCTGAGAGTACAGGCCTCACCGCGACTATGTCAACTGACCTCGACATTCCAATGAGCAAATGAGACATGATGGAGTACAGAGCACTATTAGCCAGTGAAGCCAGCCCCCCTCTCGCTTCTCTCGACTGGGCGGCATATACACGCGCAAAGCCAACAACGCCCCAAATGACTCACCCTTCATCCTTGACACGGGCGCCACATGCCATATCTCACCCACACACTCTGACTTCAAGTCATATTCGTCCATTCCAAACCACCCCGTGAAAGGCCTTGGTGGCACTTCCGTCTTTGCGGTTGGAGTAGGTTCCGTCGACTTACGCATTGCCGGGGGGCACAAACTCATGCTCCAAAATGTGCTCTACATCCCTAATGCCACTGTACGCCTTATTTCTGTCCTTTCTCTCAGCCGCAAAGGAGGGTACACCTGCCATTTCGACTCCAACACCTGTTGGATCACAAACAAAAGCAACACAGTCATCGCACGCGGAGCCATCTCTCCCTCTCAGAAACTCTACACACTCTCCATACCTCGCCCTGCTGCCCTGACTTCGCAGATACCCCCCAACCCACTTGCATTATACGCTCAACGCATTCTGGATGTCGAGACTTGGCATCGCCGTCTCGGCCATTGTAATATTCGCACAATCGTGGACATGGCTCGCTCTCAGGCGGTCCAAGGTATGCCGATTGATCTATCACATTCTCCCCCGAAATGCGATCATTGCATCATTGGCAAACAGACGCGATCATCCGTACCAAGTATACGTGAAGGGAAAAGGGCGGAGAAGTGTTTAGAGAAAGTTTTTGTTGACTTATGCGGCCCGATGCCAACTGCATCCAAAGATGGTGCACTGTATTCCATGAATATCATTGACGATTTCTCAAGTTATGTCTGGACGATCCCCCTAAAATCCAAAAGCGATGCAGCACCCACGTTTCAGGATTGGCACCGCGCAGTCACTACCCAAACTGGTGAGAAACTCACCTCATTCCTAACCGATAACGGAGAACTCGTGTCCAAAAACATAGAAGCATGGTGCAAGTCCCACGGCATCGATCATCGATTAACTGCCCCCTATACGTCTGCACAAAATGGACATGCGGAACACCTACATCGAACCATCCTGGGTAAGGCCCGCGCCATGTGTTTCGCATGCAACGCCCCTGCCAATCTCTGGGATGAGTTTGTCAATACAGCGACGTATCTCACAACCCTTACTGTGGCCACAGCTAACAATGGGAAAACCCCTTTCGAATTGTGGCATGGCCGACAACCTTCCCTCACTCACTTGCGCGAAATCGGATGTCGCGCCTATGCCCTGACATTGACCCATCATTCGAAACTTGCACACTGCTCCACTCCTTGCATCCTAATCGGATACGTGCCCCATGCCAAAGCTTATCGACTCTGGGATCCCTCCACTCGGCGCGTCTTCGACTCCTTCCATGTTACCTTCATCGAACACCTCCACTCCGCGCCAACCCCTCTCATGCCTGGCACAACCATGAATATTTCCCCACCCCCTCCTCCATCCTGGGAAGCACCCGCTCATCACCTGCTTCCTTGTGACACCTCCCCCTCCCCCTCTCCTTTTCCGTCTTATTCTCCCCTCTCTTCTAATAACACCGCCTTCATCCCTTCCGATCAGAACACAACTTCTTTTACGCAAGCACCCTCAATTAGAATAACACCACCTTCATCTGCGCCCTCTCCTTCCATACCACAAAATAATAACGTCACAAATACGTCTCTCCTGAATATAAATACACCAAATATAACGTCATCGAATACAGTACAACCATTACCTACTGTACCTACGCATCCTCCTACGGTAGTTCCTCCCATTCTTGACCCCGCTTCCCCCCCCGAAACTCCCCCATCACCGCCCTCCACTTTGTCCTCCCTTACACCATCCCCGCCTCCCATTCCTTTCCCCCTGCGTCGTTCTTCCCGTATTCCCATTCCTGCATCGCACTCCATGACTAATGATGGCCTCGCACCAAGCTCCCGACTCTCTGCCGCGATGGCCGATGTCTGCTCCTCACGCGTCCGTCGACAGGAGGAGAGTGTTACGTCACGGTAGGGACGTTCACCCAACGTGGGTAAAGGTCAACACTAGTCCGCTGACAAAACACTAAGGTGGGTCACGTGTGAGTTACGAGTCCTAAGTCCGAAGAGGACTTAGAGAGTTCCTGATGACGAGTAGATCACCTCACAAGTCAGATGACTTTAGAGAAGACCTTTAAGCGGATCAGACAGAGGGGAGGGGTTCAAAGACTGCTATGTTCAATATACCGTATGGTACAAGAAGTCAAGTCTGAGGCTTAAGGCCCCATCCATGTCTCTACTTATACTCCTAAAGAACAATAGAGTCACTGCAACAATAGACATCACTAGAACAATGAAGTCACTAGGACAATAGGTCACAGAGAACAATAAATAGCCTGAGTCACCTGCCAGAACAATAGGCAGTACAAGTCACATGTCTAGACAATAGACATGTATGAGTCACGAGTCCTGTACAGTAAGTGAGTCACATGAAACAACACTGTGCCCTCACTATGAGTCATCCGAGACAACAGAGAAGTAAAAGTAAAAATAAAAATTGGGACGTAACACAATCCCCCCTTCAGGCTCAAAGGCGACTCGACTTTGACTAGTCGTTGTCCCAGTAGAGGTCAAAGTCAGCGTCCATGGCATCCCCATCCAGGCTGACACACTCCTGCGAGTCCTGAGGCGGGGACCCACTCCTTTCTTCCAAGGAGGGTCATCTTCTCTTGGAGGTCCACCTCCGGCATCTTGATGGCTTCTTCAAAGGGTGAGCCCCACCCATCGTCTTGCTTATCTTCCCCCTTGCCTATGACACGATGCCGACAGTGCTTCTTGCGGTGGTCCTGACTACCACACAAGGTGCACTTCTTGTTTTTGCGCGGCTCCTTGCACTTGGAGACGCGATGTTCCATTGACCCGCACCGGTAGCACTTCTTCTTGGCGCGGGTGGTTCCTTCGGCATCGACGGGCATTTCTACTGGCCCTCCTTGACGTGGGAGTGCCGGGGTGACAATGGGGGAGCGGAGAGGGGGACGTGGGATCGGAGGGAAAGACCTCTTGAACAGTGTGTTGAGCTCGTCATACGCGTTGGCGAGCTCCAACCTGACCATACTGTCAGCCATGGCGGTATCCACCACCACCAGTTCCTTGGTTAGTTCGTTAACACTCTTCTGCGCCGTGCGCAGAAGTCCTTCCAACGTCTTCTTCACCTCTGCCTTCCCTCTGAACTGGTTAATTTCCCCGGTTAGCCTAGGGTCCCCCTCCGCTGCCAGCATCTCATTAATGGCAAACTCCTTTTCACTGCCACGCTCGAGATCATGCCACTTGGCTGGCATCATGCGTTTGTACCTCCTCGCCCTCCTACCCACATACACCTGGGTAGTTGTCACGGACTGACCAAGACACTGACACATCAGTTATGACTATGATGGTCAGCAGTAATTAGTCATGGACTACTTGTATCAGTCAGCAGTGGAGCTCGTTTATCACATGTAAGATAGCACGATGACGCGTCCTAGGATAGCTATACTAGGGTTCAAGCTAGTTACGCTATTGGTTACTTTACGATTCGGGAGGAGCTTTAAAGCCCTCGACAACTGTATATAAGGCTCATTGTTCAGACCATGGATCCCCATCCTGGTCTTCTCAATACCACCACTATTGTTCGCGACCTAGGAGTGCCAACTTCCTTCCCTTTTCTCTATCTCTCTTTCCTACTACTAGTCTTAGCCTTTGTCTTTGGAGTCGTACTCCTCATAGAAGACATCGGGAGCGAAGACCGTCTCAGTGCCGTGTACTAAGAAGAGTCACGTGCTATCGTCCTCACGTTAAGTCTTGACACTTCGTGTATCGGACCAGGCTCAGCCATAGTCATCGCCTCCATCGCGCCTAAGTCAGGCAACGTTGTCGTGGCAACGTAAAATTAAGACCAGGATCCTTCAAAGTGGCGTTGACTACAAGAGATCGTTGGGGCATTAATCGAACCTTCAGGCCCTATATCATCGAACGACGAGGAGAACGCAACGTACCCCAAATCTATTTAGGGGCAGCTCGTTGGAGAACCATCAGAGGAGACACTGGATACTACGTAAATATCCCTACAAGACCATCACAGTGGTACCCAGTTGAGTTCAATTTCGAGAACCTTTGTTGGGTGGAGATTGCTTGGAACGCACCACAGAACCATTGGGACGTACTACGACCAGCAGGATTAGAATATCGCTGTGACATCCTTGAACGCGACGTACAAACACGAGGCAATTGGGGTCCCATCGACGGACAAGACGAAGCAAACGCATCGGGGTCGTCTAGAACACCAGCACCATCGGAGGCTAGCGAAGAAACCGCCGAAGACGACGAAAGCGAAAGCGAGCAACACGAACAGGAAGCAGCAGTCGAAGAAATTACAGAACTCACCGAGCAAATTGCAATTCGCGACGCAGCCGCTGCAACAGTAGAAAGTATTATTCCAGCACCACTAGCTGGGTATCCAATCCTATCCCAAATGGCTACAATGACAGAACCAGTACAAGTACGCATGGAAGCACCTACACAAGAGCCAATCGGCACTATTGACCCTAACACGGGACATCGGATCATGCAAGATGGACAAAGAATAACCGACGACGACATTGCGCTATACCGCGCCGTAGGACCAGACAGAGACGACCCTCCCAGTGAAGAAGGAAGAGGTGGATTTCAAGGAAGGGGACCACCTGAAGACCCAGAAAACCCATGGAACGGAGGAGACCTACCTGATGGACACTTACCAAGAAGAGGAAGATTCCCAGGAGCACCTGGAGGAGGTGGAGGAGCACCTGGAGGAGGAGGAGGAGGAGACCCCAACGCAGGACTCAATGTGGCTATAGGAGCCGCACGATCAGATAAGTTCATTGGCAACCCACCTGTCACGTTTACTGGTGATCGCACCAAGACAGAACAGTTCCTAACGCAATGGGAACTATACTGGGGGGTCAACAACAACAATCCCGTCATGGTAAATCCCTATCAACGAAGCATGCTGTTCTTCACCTTTATCCAAGGGGATCTCGTCAACGAATGGATCGTTGCAATGGCCAGATGGATTGGAGATCAAGTACGACACAACGGAGTCCTCAGCACTAACGAGTGGCTGTGGAACGAAATAGTAACCGCCTTTAGAAGGAGATTCGCCAACACCCTCGAAAGGGAACAAGCCCGTACCATACTAAAGAGGGGCATCAAGATGCAAGGAGGTGATGTAGATGCCTACGTCACATTATTCGAAAAGCTAGCACGACAAGCAGGATACCGACTGGACTCGGCTCTCACAATCGACTTCTTCACCAACAGACTACCAAGAGGATTATATGAAGCCTGTTACCAGTTCGACGAACCTCAAACATACGCGGAATGGAAGAACGCAGTCCTGAACAGACAGGAAAAGTATATCCACATGAAGGCCCGCCTAGATCAAAGAAGTGTGGACAGGTCAAATAACGACACATGGGTCCCACGCATGCCAGGAGGATTCCGACGCACCAATGACCCCAACGCAATGGATACATCGGCGGGAAGAACCAGGGGAAGACTGGCAGATGCGGAAGAAGTACTTGAACGATATGAACGACAAGACAAACCCCGCAACCCACCGTTCACACCCAGGCAGGGGTTTATGCAGCGTGGCAACCGTCGCGACTTCAGGGAAGTGACCTGTTATAATTGTCAAAAGAAGGGTCACATCAGTCGTCAGTGCACTGCACCACGACAAAGCAGGGGCAGATACGTCGAAGCAAACGAAGACGAAGAGCCAAGAGTGGCCGCCACGAGCAATAGACCCACAACTGCGCAAGAACGCGCCGCTCAGTTTCTCACTGGGGTATCCAAAGATATGGATGAAGTGAAGGATATCGTGTTTAAGAAGCTCTGGGAGGAGGGTTTTCCGAGCGCCTGAACCCATTGGCCTGGGTGAGGGCAGTATGTTGTAACTCTGTGATAATGACTCGTTTCCGTTCTCTACGAATTCCAGTTTCGATTCACACAAGTTACGCAAGGGCCGACAAGAAAGCACTAGTGGACTCAGGAGCCACCGACAACTTTATAAAACCTGCGTTTGCACGACGCATGGGTATTGGCATACAACGATTAGATAAGTCAAGAAAAATATGGAATGTCGATGATACCGAAAATAAAGCAGGACTTATCACGCACTACACGGACCTCAAAGTTCTCCACAATGGAAGAGAACAGGTCATGAGGTTCCTGCTTACGGATATTGGCCGAGAAGACCTCATCTTCCGCTATCCCTGGTTGGCAACCTATCAACCAACGATTGATTGGCGCAATGCCACTATCGATACCAAAATAACGCCTACCATGCTTCAAACACTCCGGGTGACACCGCTACGGACAACCATCACAAAAGCCATCACTGAAGAGAAGAAAAACGAAATTGTACAAGAATTGGAGCTGGAAGAAGTACAAGCACGAGGGACCGCCACAGATATGGCCATAAAAGCCGGGCAATACACCAAAGCAGTCGAATTGCCACCCGAATACGCTGAGTTCTCCACCCTATTTAGTGAACAAGCATCACAATGATTTCCACCTAGTCGTGCATGGGATCACGCAATTGACTTTAAGGAAGGAACACCGGACGCCGTAGACTGTAAAGTCTATCCCATGACTCAGGACGAAGACAAATCACTCAAGGAATTCCTGGACGAACAACAAAAGAAGGGATACATTAGACCATCAAAATCCCCCTATGCGTCACCTTTCTTTTTCATTAAGAAGAAGGACGGCAAACTTCGACCAGTACAAGACTATCGACGAATAAACGACATGACTATACGCAACCAATACCCCCTCCCTCTCATCGACGACCTCATCCTCGACCTCAGTAATGCTACCATCTATACCAAATTGGACATTAGATGGGGGTATAACAACGTCCGCATCAAAGAGGGGGATGAAGGGAAGGCGGCGTTTAAAACGCGCTATGGACTTTTCGAACCAACGGTGATGTTTTTCGGCTTAACCAACTCTCCAGCAACGTTCCAGGCGATGATGAATCACATCTATAGGGATGTCATTGCCAAGCATGACCAGTTGGGCACGGCAATATGGGTATACATGGACGACATCGGCATCGCTACTAGGACAAACTTACAAGGGCACGTCACAGCTGTCAAAGACGTATTAGCGGTAGCAAAGGAACACGACTTATACTTTAAATTGGAAAAATGTCTCTTCCACCAGCCGCGGATGGATTACCTGGGGGTAATCCTTGAAAAGGGGGTAACGCGCATGGACCCCGCCAAAATTTCAGGCATCCGCGACTGGCCACGCCTACTACGGTTAAACAAGTACGCTCATTCCTCAGTTTTGCAACTTTTACCGCGCTTTCATCAAAGGATT
>WTXK01000718.1:0-21324 GCA_025769895.1 Lactarius psammicola
GCCTTGTGCCTTGAGGAGCAGTCGCTACAGAGGCAGCAACAGGAGCTCCACCAGGCTCTGGCCAACTGGCGTAGCAGCCACTCGGAGGTCAGGAGGCGATTGTATGCAGCCAAGGCAAGGTCTTGTCTCCACCCTACCTTCAAGGAAAATTCATATCGACCATCCCGCAACAACATAGAGGTTGCATTTCAGCTGGCACTCCCATTTCCAATGTCATCCATGGTAGGGTTGACAATGTGCCATACAGACTGGAGATGCCATGGTTGCATGGTGAGGAGAAGCCAGGAGTAAGCCGGTGGATTCAGTCTGGGGGACAAGAGTCCCACGTATCGCAAAAAACCCATGGTCAAGAAGCCATTCCGGGGCATCAAGAAGCCGGCACCCCTCAAGTGCCTCACATGCAAGCTCCCCAATGTCAACCACACCACTGCCAACTGCCCAATGCTTAAGACTTACGAGTACTGCAAGCAGGATGGCCACTATTCATCCGACTGTGCATATCCACACTCCCATTGCTACACTCACACCCATTGTGTGGTTCCATACCACCATCCTCACTATGACAACATGGCAGGGTGCAGTTGGCACTATCCAGCATCCAGCAGCAACCTCAAGTATGTCAACAAGCCCATCATTTGGGATGAGGGGGAGACCACAGCACAATGGGACTGAAGAAGAATTGCAAGGATGCAATCGCCAAGAAGGGGGGTCATGTCATGATCCCAGGGACATTTTCATTTTTCTTTTACTTTACTCTTACGGACTTGGTACTTGACCATTAATGCAGCACTACTTACATGTGATTGCCTACTTTACATGTGATTGCTCACCTTATATGTGATTATCTAGGACTTTGTAGTGGGTCAGACCCTGGAGTTACTAGTGGGTCAGGTTTTAGGAGTTAGCTGTGGGTCGCCACTATCTATATAAACCTCCCATAGACATAGTAGTACTTTAGTTCTGTCTTCATCTTTTCATCAGCAATACCATCATCTTCACTGTCTTATCCTGTGTGCCCCTCTCTTCTTCTCATCACCATACTAGGGGAACCCCTTTAATTAGGGTCCCACCACCAAAGTCTTGACTTTTGAACTATATCAATTGTCACACACAGAACCCTCGTACCTCTGTTCTTATTTTGTGCAAGTCGCACCCAAGGTCCCTGCTGAGACCTTGACAGCAAGACTGTCACACAGTCAAATAACATCACATGATGTATCCCACGATCATGTGACCCAAAGTTGCACATGTTGGCATCATGTGACTTACCATCTTATCGTATCTAATGATAAGGAACTTAAGTACTTTGGCTGCTTATATCTTGCCCAAATAAATCCATAAAAATACAGAAAAATAGGGAAAATAATACATGTCTGTGACAAAAGCCAAGTCTGGCTTCCTATAGTGTAAAATACAAGTATTTATAGTGCTCAAGTCACAAAGATGAACACACAAAGACAGACATATGTAAACATCATTATCTGGAGTTTTCTTATCCAAAGCACAAGATAATATGGGGTAAACCACATGTACAACAAAGGAGACACACCAATGGGGCAAGAAGATAACAGAACCGAAACAAAGGTAAGTGGGAACATACATGTGAAAGGACTGAAGTGTCCAGATCATAACACAACTGAGTGTTACATCACGGTAGGGACGTTCACCCGGCGTGGGTAAAGGTCAACACTAGTCCACTGACAAAACACTAAGGTTGGTCACATGTGAGTTACAAGTACTAAGTCCAACGAGGACTTAGAGAGTTCCTGATGACAAGTAGGCAGTACGAGTCACGAGTCTTGTATAGTAAGTGAGTCACATGAGACAAAGCTGTGCCCTCACTATGAGTCATCCAGACAAAAGAGAAGTAAAGTAAAAAGAAAATTTGGGATGTAACACTGAGACATCCAACAGTTTAACATTAAGACCACATTCCTCCATGAAATCTTACCCGAAGGTGAGACCATGTACATGGAGCAGCCCAAAGGCTTTTAGGTCACTGAGAAGGAAGACTAGGTGATGCATTTGATGAAGAGCATTTACGGGATGAAGCAGGCAAGTCACATTTGGAATCAAACCTTCCACAATGCCATCATGCAATGGGGCTTTAAGTGCCTCAAGTGCAAGTGGTGTGTATATCATCACCAGACCAAGTCCAGTACCACCATATTCATCCTCCATGTAGATGATATAATCTCTGCATCATCTAACCCCAGTGAAAACTTCTGGTTCTGTGACAAACTCAAAGTGCAGTGGTACATTTCAAACCTCAGACCAGTGAAATACACCCTCAGGATCTCTATTACTCGTGACTGCAAAAATCACCTTATCTCACTCTCACAAACCACCAATATTGATCGCCTAGTTGAGCAATACAGACAGAGTGATGCTTATCCTGCTGATATACCTATAGTCGCTGGTCTTCAACTGTGTAGTCCAGACAAAAACCTCCCAGTTCCACCCAAAGTCTCTGAGTGGGAGGATTGCACTCCTTATCAGTCCCTAGTTAGCAGCCTCATGTATCTTGCTGTCGCCAGCTGTCCCAACATTGCCTATGCTGCCAGCTGTCTTACAACTTTCTTGAGCTGTTACTAGCCCAAACACTGGTTGGCCGCTATCCACATACTACACTACTTAAAGGGTACTCACCTTTACACACTCAACCTCAGTGGTTGTCACACTCTTGCCCTTGCCAGGTAATCAGACTCAGACTACACAAACTGCTTGGACACCAGTTGCTCTATCACTGGCTATTGTTTCTCCTTGGGTTCTGGCATGGTCTTCTGAAGTTCATGAAAACAAGCAACTGTGGCTGACTCCACCTGCTACATGGAGTATATGGCATTCACACACAAAACACATACAAATAAAATATCACTACACATGCAAACAAGTACTAGCTGGAGAAATTGCTGTCTCTTGCATCCCTTTCAAGAGAAATGCTGTGAACATCTTCACTAAACCACTAAGCAAACCAAACTTTGAGCAACTATATTCCCTTCTTGGCATCACAGCTATCTGTGGGGATTCACATTCGCAGTGATGAGAAGTCCACCTTATTTTTATTTTTCACACCTTCTCTCATTCTTGCACCCACAATGACAGCCACTTAACTACCTATTATCTTCTATTCATGTTTGATTCATTGCATTATAACATAGACTCCACATTTAATTACTATATGGTTTCAAGATATATTATATTTATGTCGAGGAGGAGTGTTGGAGTAGAAGTATGAAGTCATGCCACAAACACTACATACTCATGTGACTCTTAGTATATACACATACTGGAATGCATATGTTGTCCCTTAGTCATTTATCTCTTACTGTGACTAAGGGACTTTGAGTATATCTAATATAGTTGTTTATCTCTTACTGTGACTAAGGAACTTTAGTCTTTACATAAATGAGCCACTTAGTCTCTGCATGCACTTAGCAGAACTGAGGTCTACACTATAGACATGGAGAGATTATATAACTACAAGGAGAAGAACTGTACAGTATGCAATTTTATACTCTGCTTCCACAGGGCAACAAGATAACAATCAAGGGGTTAGTGGTACAACCAGGAGGGGATCTGGGGAAGTGGCCCAAGCCTTTAAACTGTAAGGTAACATCAAACCAAGACAAAAACACAAAACACAAGGTGTGAATTTGCACACCACACTCATATAAAATAAATGTACAAATCAACTAAATTATAATCTCACAAGAAACATATTCCAACATAAAGGCCTATAACCTGTTAAGAACTGAACATCCCTTAGTCATTGTAGTAGATAATAACTAAGAGACATGTTTGTATACTAAGATATGTATATAGCTAAGATCACATGAGTCCATAGTGCAGCAGCATGACTATAACTATCATACTCCAACACTTGCCACATGAGAAAGGGTGAGAAAGGGAAGAAACCGATCACAAGTGCTAGTATGAATGGGTGCCAGACTCTATCACCCAACCCTACAAGCAGCAATGCCCCTATTAATCCTCTCTAGAAAATCTCGCCATTGTGCAAGCAGCTCTGGAGCATCCTCCAAGTCAGCCTCACCAAGCCAAAGGTCATCTTCAGGGCCATACCCCTCATAGCGAACAAGGTAGAGGATCTTCCCATTTGAACTTGGTGCCTGCTTTACAATATGCGACAATATCCACGAGGGGTCCGGATCTAATGGGTTAACAGGGGGTAAGGCAGCGCGCTTAGCATGTGCCCTTGCACGGATAGCCACATCTGCTGGGAGCCATCCCCTCGGCAAAACGGCGGAGGGAGGAGGAGGACGATTCGCAGAGAAGTTACGCCTGCCACCGATATGCAGACGACGACCCTTGATGTCAGGATGCGCTTTGCGTGAATAGATATCACACTCGCAGAGCGAGTGCTCGAAATCGACAAGCGAGAGCTTATGAGTGGAGCCGATGCGCGGACGACGCTCATGGGAGATGCCCAGACGGGCGAAGTGAAGATCCTGTGTCTCATGTAACCACGCAAGTGCTTCTTCGTATACGCCGTTCACTTTAGGGCCAAAGATTTTGGTCAGGCACGACGTCGCACCCGGACCGCAGACTGCCCAGTCCTCGGGGTAGCTTAGGCTTGGGATCATATTGAGATCGAGAAGAAGTCTGCAGACGTCAGACGAGGGAAGAGGTCACATGAAAGGGGTATGGAGACGTACTGAAAGGAAAGGAATTTGCCCATACTAGGATACAGAGAGATCCGCTCCCATGCGTCGCTTAGTTCGGACAGTTGGCCAAGTTGACCGGGAAGATCACTTTCCATCATCACTTTGAGCAAACGCAAATGATTTGCATAATTAGCTTTTGTTCCCCCGAGGGAGGTCCCGCCGAGCTCTGGTGCTGGGAGGATGTAGGAAGCCCCATAAAGCTTGTTGTTCTGCCTGTACTCCTCATAGAGAACGGCCTCGTAGGCGGCGAGGTCGAAGTCACGCCACGTTAGTTCCCCAAAGTGATTCAAGAGTAACTCCCATGTAGAGATGCGATTGAAGCAGCGGAAGAGAATCACGCGGAAGCATGCTTCGTGAAGGTCTTGGTCGCCCTTGCCAATGACGTTGCAAATGATATACTGGGTGACGCGATCGTAGACACGGAAAACGTTGGTGAAAGCATGCTGGCGAAAAATAGGATCGTCAGTCCACGGCCATGGTTGCCCTGCGAGACGACGTTGGTGAATGGCATGACGCTCGGTCATCCATAGAAATAAGGTGTCAATAATGGGGGATAGTTTCAGCTTGCGACCGGCAATGTCCACGATAGAACCAGGGCCGGGGCCAAATTTCTTTTTCCTAGTTCTGGTTTGCAACCGTGATGTCAATGGGGTTGAGGTGGCAGAGAAGCGCGCCATGATGAGGGTCCAAACACAAGGAAGAAAGGAAGTTGGCGAGCTTGACTGGATCCGAGCATCGCGTCGCGACTCGAGACGTGGCGGCGAAGACGTCGATTAAGTAAGCAATTTTATTTGAAAAGAAGTGCGAGAGCGCCACCACGTGATCGTTTTGGTAGTCATCCGTCTTCGGCGTCGGTCTTGTAAAAGTGACGAAGTCTCGCTACGGTCCCTTTCTTTGGTGCTGTATATTGGTAAAAAGAAAAAGAAAGAAAAAAAAAATTCAGCACAGATCTTGAGATCTCGGCTTCGATCTCGAAGAATATTCACTTAATCAGGCACATCCGGAGCCCGGTGCCATGCGGGCATCAAGGGAGCCAACTTGGCAACTTGGATATGCCTCGCACAAAGTTACAGACTCATCTCTGGCGATATTTTTTTTTTTTCTTTTACAGTATCCTGCCGAGACCAGTGTAATAGGCTGATAAGACCTGCTGCCGTCCTTTCCTTGCTTCGCACACTCTCTTATTTTCTTCGGGTTGCCTATAATATCGAAGGTCTGTACTTCTCCCGAGAACCCGACAACCTTCATGTCTCATCCCTTGCTTTACCCAACAAGACCCCCACTTATCTCCCTCCCCGATCTCCCTCTTGAGCGCTCAAGACGCTGTACGCCTTTATCTCTCCCAATATTTAACGTCACTCATCCCTCCCCCCTCAAGCCCGTTGTTATGGTATGCTCGAGTCAGGCGACACCTCCATCGCGCCTCAAGACCAGGCTCCCTTGACTAAGCGCTCCCGCAAAATCCTCAACTGTGAGCCATGTCGAAATAGCAAGCTCAAATGCGATCGGTGCGTCCAGGCCACTGGTTCCATTTCCCGTTCCCTCGCTGATTGTCCGAGTATAGCAATAGGCCATGCTCCTCTTGTGTGCTCAGAGGCGAGTGCTCCCCATCCCCTCCCCGCTTTTCCTGATTGAGTCGATAATAGGACATGCGTCGCTCTGTTATTCTGCTGACGATAAGGATCCATCCACTAGTCCACGAGGGTCTCCAGTGGCATCGTATGTCCTTTGTTCCCACCCCGTGGCATAGCACTCAACGCTCCTTTATATCACCAGTACCGATCCTCCATCAACGAGTACCGTCAATGCCACATCAGAATTCAGGAAAATTCGCCAATCTCTCTCACTCCTCGAGTCCCACTTGACCACGATCCAGCGTGCACCCCGACAGCAATCTGATGCACCATCGGGCGAGACGCGGGCGCAGCCGCAGCGGGGCCTCTTAGCTCACCTGAGCACTCCTTTGTCTTCGTGGCCTACACAGTTGAACCCTGGCGTCGGGCCGACCGGCTGGATATCATATCTGGGTATGCGGGTGCGTTTAATCTCGTGTCCGGCGACGAGCTCCTCAACTCACATGCCCGACGCCCGACGATCAGCCCCTCCCAGATCAGCAAGACGAATCACCGTCGGCCGGCCACAGGAGTCCCAAGACACTCTTAGCTAGCTACGAACAGGACCATGATCTCGTACGGCTGATGCCCCCACTCGCCGTCATCGATGCCCTCCTCGACCATTACTTTGAATACTGCACTTGGTTGTACCGCCCAATTGATGCAGTGGCTTTTATGAGGCGCTGGTCCAATTATAAGTCTGGTATTTGGCCCTGCCGCATCACACTCGCCACCGCTTGCGTGTTACTTGCGACAGCCGTATTCCATCTACCTGATGGACATAGCATATCCCCAGGTCAACCACCAGTACGCCCTGAACTCGGCACTCGCTGTTATAACATTGCCCTCATGTTGATGGAACGTCATGGGCCATCGACCCCGGGGAGGGACCTTGATCGCATTGAGTTACTCGTCGCTCGAGCCTACTACCTCACTCTCGTGACCGTAGACTCGGAAGAGCTCTGGCTACTGCGCGCGGAGCTTGTAGCCGTGGGTACCGCTTTTGGCCTACACAGAGACCCTGGCGCCTGGAGTCTTCCGAATAATACGGCAGAACGCCGCCGAATGGCATGGTGGAACATCGTGTTCCTTGATCGGTAAGCTCATTTCTCGTCACGCCGCATTCCGTCAATTGACACGACGAATAGATGGCATGCATTCATGTTTGGTCGCCCTTATGCCATTTCTTCGCGCCATTTCGATACCCAGCTTCCAGTAGCATATAATGCTGTGGATGACAAGTCCTCGCCAGTGTCTACGATCCACATACTTCTCTTCAGGTTAGCGTACCTCATGGGCGAAATCATGGATGCGACCTCTCTACGCCCCGTTCCCTATGGAACAATCCTCGATCACGATCGACTCTTACAGGAGTGGCACGAATCTCTACCCGCTGACATCGTAATGGATGATGTCGCGCTTGCACAGAGTATCACGGCGCCTCTAGCAGCTACGAGGCGCGCCGGCGTCCAGGGTGCTGCGTTACGGCTAGCGTTCCTACATGCACGCTTTGCACTACATCGCGCACATGCTGGTGGTTCTGGGAGCTTATGCGGCGAAACACCCGAGATGGCGACCAGCATGGCTTTGGCCATTGATGCCGCTAACGCCCTGCTAGCTACAGGAACCCAACTCCACCCCACGTCACTCGGCCCACACGCGGCCAATGTCGTTGCCCACCTTTCGTCACTCCCACAGCACGTGTGCGCCGCAGCCGTTTTTCTCACGCTTCTCATCGCGGACAACCCTACCCGACTGGATTTCCAGCATCTCCGGACAAGCGTGTCCCATGCCGCCACCGATCTAACCCGCTTTGTGGGACGCCCATTTGCCGACAAGGCACTGAACGTACTCCGAGCCCTGGAGCCCGCATATGCGGAACCGCCGGTGCAAGATGATGAAAGGGCACAGGCGTTGCGCACGGCAAATGCCTTGGCCCGGGCGCGTGCGGTGGTCTTCCTAGCGCAGCAACCTTATACGCCAGTAACATCGCCGCAGCCGGGGTGGCAACCGGAAGCGTCAGTTTCTCCTGAAGAGGTGCTGCCGCCCCCTGTCCTGGACCTCTCCCAGTCTTCACATCTCTGGGCGCCTGGCCGCAGTTCCGTTCAGAATCCCCCTCGCAAGCGGGCTCGTCTTCAGGGTCCGACGGGGCTTATGTCAAGCACCAGGTCAAGCACCAGCTTCTCTGCGCCAGCGACCCCAAAAGCAGATCTGTCCTCTTTCATCATGTCGCCTACACAGCACGCCAAGCAACATATTCATTCGCAATCTGAGCTCCAGGGGAACGGTACTGGACCGAGTCCCCAGTCAGCCCCTGTCCTAAATTTCGAACAGGCTTCTGGACTTCCCGCATTCAAGGTTCCGAATACGAGTCAGGATAGCATGTGGAGCTCCCCAATTGGGTTTGAAAAGGGTGAGCTCGGCCAATTTTTCGACGAAATGGACGATGGAAAACGCGTCGCACAGCTGGGACAGTGAGTTTAGTAAATGTATAATCTCGATTGATACCTCCATTATTTACCACCGTAGCCCAATGAGCACGGAAAGTATTCTAGGATCACACCATGTATTTTCAGTTTGTGTTTTTTGTAGGTCTATCTATTTACGACTCGATTTCCCACGTCATCCCACTTTCCCGTCTCCTTTATATGTGTCCGCGAAGGGTCTTTCAGTTTTCTTGCGCCAGCCGAGTCGGGCAGGGTCAACTGCTTACATTTGTCAGGAGCCGCGCTACGCTAAAAATACCATATCTATTGAAAAAATATTCTTCTTGCCTACCAGCGCGTCAAGTCCACTTCTGCCTCACCAAACACGCTTGTCTTTTGTATTTGGAAACTGTCCGTTGGTGTGTCTCCCGATCCATCCCGATAATATCCCGGAAATTCCCTCTTCAGGAAGCGCAAAATATGCGTGTTGATCTGCTCGAATTCGAGGAGAAAGCCATCGTGCCCGTCCTGCGACTGGATCACAACCAGTTCGGCGTTTGAGATCCCAGCTGCGATCTCGCGCTGTTCCGAGAGCATGAACAGCCCATCCGTCTCAACGCCGATGACAAGAGCACGTGCAGGGAGTTGCACGAGCACGTCCTCCAGCGAGCCGCGCCCGCGCGTAACGTCGTGCGTGTCGAGCTTGCGTGTGATGTGTATGTAGCAGTTGGCGTCGAACCGCGCGACGAATTTGCTTCCCTGGTAGCGTAGGTATGACTGCGCCGAGAAAAGTGGAACGGGAGACGCAGATGACCGTGGTGCAGCGCGCGGGTTCCGGAGACCGTCGTTGTGAACGGCCAGGGCGTCCTCGGGGGTGGAGCGCGGGGAGCGGGGCGGTGTGACGATTTCGGCCGCTGCGCCAGTGGACGCACGCTGCGGCGTGCGTCCGAAGCGGCTCTCGAAAGAATCGCGCGAGCGATACGTGAGCAACGCGGTCATGCGGGCTGCGGCGAGTCCTGAAGCAGGTTGTGTGGTATAGTAACCATCGGCGTATTCGGGGTCGCTGTAGATGCTTTGTCGCTGGGCCTCTCCCCAGCTGATGCACCACGCAGAGTGACGCGCGGATGTGGCTATTGGAATTACGTGTTGGACATATCCCTTTTCCGTGCATAAGGGCCACTCCAGCACTGCCATGCCACCCATAGAGCCACCGATTACTACCGCAACAGATGATACGCCAAGGTGGTCGAGAACAAGCTTGTGCAATCTGTCGGAGAGCATCATTACAGCATCTTTGTATGGCATCAATCAAGGGCTCACCGGACATCGTCTCGGATCGTCGTCGCTGGAAAAACCGGTCCATACGGTTTTCCTGTACTAGGATCCGTAGTGACAGGAGATGCGGTACCGTATGGAGAACCCATCACATTGATGCATACGATGTAAAACCGACTTTCATCGAACGCCTTTCCTCGACCCATGAGTGGTCCCCACCTTAGACGCGTTATTTATCAAGAATAAGAATCGATAAGAGGTGCAGTTTACCAGTCCTCAACGTCGGCACTACCAGTGAAGGCGTGACAAATGACCATAACATTGTCAGCAGTTTCATTGAGTGTTCCCCAGGTCTTGTATGCGATAGGCACATCTCGAAGAATAACACCGCACTCTAGCTGAAATGAGTCGACACTGTGCAAAGATTGGTTTATCAGTGAAGTCATCTTGCACTGATTCCACCCGCCCGATGGAGCCCGAGTGAACATCGACTTAATGCTTAGTGACGTAATTAACTAATTAATTAAATAATCTATCAATTAGCATTCCAAACCTTGATGCCGTTCGGACCGTGGTTACGTTGACCGTCTCGGACTTTCAGTGGCAACGACTCTCCTCAGGTCAAGTTGGGCTATCTCGGTCACGGTGACTCTCCTGCATGCGAGTCCTGTTCTCCGCTACGTTGACATGACTTACCTCATCCGTGGCACCGACACCACCACTCTTGCCCTATGCTGTCTGATCCCGGCATGGGCCATCTACAAAAGTCTTACCAAGCAGAGATCGCGTCGCCCTGAGCTCGTGCCTCACAGTGAGGAGCGAGTCCTTATTCTCGGGGCTTCCAGTGGCATCGGTCGCGTGCTGGCCCTGAAATATGCGGAAAGGGGTGCCAAAGTCTGCGTGGTTGCCCGTCGGAGCGCAGAGTTGGAACTGGTGCAGTCCGAATGCGAAGCCGTTGTACGCGTCCCGGAAGCGGTGTTCAGCGTGTGCGCGGACTTCACGGACGCAGAGGCCTTGATTGCAGTAAGGAACAAAATTGAAGAAAGTGAGCCTTGTCCCCTCGTCTCTGGCCCGACGGTGATATTTTCTCACACTTTTCTTTCTTTGCCAGAGTGGCACGGTCTTGATACACTGGCCATTTCAGCAGGCGTCTCCGCTTTACGTCCCGTCTTGGAGATAGCTGGTGTAAGTGGTGTTTCTGCGGCAACTCAGCCCACTGCGGATGGCGTGCAGCGGGTCGCGGATGTGGCCCTAGCTGCAATCAAGGGAAACTATGTTGGCCCTCTGCTCTCTGTGGTGACAATGGTCTGTTTTTGGACTATTTTTGTGCCCGCAGCCTCGAATCCTAAGCTTTCCTTTTCTTAGATCCCTCTCATGAAAAGCACAAGCGCCTCGCCTTCTGTTCTCCTAGTGTCATCGCTTGGTGCTGCAATACCCGCACCAACTCGAGCGATTTACGGTTCCAGCAAGGCGGCCTCCTATATGCTGTACCAGGCGCTCTCCATCGAAAACCCTGCGATTAATTTTTCGTGTATCCTCCCTTCCACTGTTGAGGGAAACTTCCGAGCGTCGGCTGTGGACGGTGGGCCGATACGTGAAGCAGACCCGAACCAAAGCGGTCTAAAGCGTGAGGCGGTTGCAGAGCGATGCATGCGTGCAGTCGACACGTATGAAAAGATCGTTTTCTTCCCCGTTATCTACCGGTATGCCCAGTATTTGTGGTGGCTCTGGCCATCGTACGTGGAACGCAAAGCGAGCAAGAAATACAATTACACCCCGACGTGATTTGGGCTTTTCATACTATCGTTCACCCATTCACCATTCGTAGGCTATATCAAGGGCTATATTGTACCAAAAGGGGACCTATGGAATTAGATTTGAGCTAGAGAACCCATTTGATCATTCTCCTGACGAACCTGCGATCAGGGAGAGGCACCCAGGTCCATTGGAAGCTGACGGAAAAGCAGGGGCCTGGGTTCAATCCAACACCCCGTGAGCTCATAGCGATTACTCAAAACGGGCCGTTACGGACTGCGTCATGGCCCGCCATTGCCTTGTGTAAAACAGCTCGTACAGTAGCATCATATTGTGGCAGTGTGTGGCACTTAGCCGAAATTCCCAATGCGAACGTGTCCGGCATGTCAATGCCCCTGTCATTCCGTGGTATGTTCTTACTATAATAAGCCACGAGCTCTCGGGGTCACATTTTGTTACCTCACGGTCCCGAATCATGTGAGCCGAGGACCGGGAACACTGAGGGCCAGAACCGTGGGAATTATGTGGGTAATTCTGTTGATCCCTGTCCAAGATGGGTCGAGGACTATTGTTTGTTGTGAGTTTCCAAGGGAGCGGGGAGCAAAGAGAGCAGTTATGACCCGTCGCTAACCTCTCCGACGATCGCCCATGAGCAAAGCTCACCCAATACAGTCCCCAAATGGATCTCGATGGCGCAACACAACCTACGATGCGATCCGTCGCACCCAGGTAGTCGGGTGGGAAGGGGGATGAGATCGCGCCGACAGGTTCTATTGTACGGTAGATATGTCTAATGTGCCTTTTCTCGAATGATACTGCGTTGCACATGCTACAGTACTTTTCCAAGTTCCTCGCCGAGAATGAAGGACATTCTTTTCTCGTCTCAGATCTGGGGTCGCCCAGTGAAGAAGTGTAAGTGGCCACTTTATTTATTTATTTGCCAAGTCTACACTGCGTCGAATAATGCAGCATCAGCTCCTGCAGAAGCCACTGAATCGAACGCTTAGCCGAAGGCTCCACTGCATTGGAACGCGAAATAATAGACGATTGGTTGTCGTTATTTCGTTGTGCAGGGTCAAGGTCAAGGTGGCAACCACAGAAGAGGCGGAACTCCTGACAATGGACTCGTAGTGGCTCGCGTCGGAAAGGTGGAGATAGAATATGCCTATACACCAGTAACACCACACCGGAACAGGCACGGCCGCTTGATCGAAGGTACCTATTCGTTCGACTTCTCCGTTCGACATGAGAAGGGCGAAGGCGCACTTCTTTCGTTGCTGATCAGCAATCTGGAACGAACCAACTTAAGTTTACAAGTTTACCAATCTCACCCCATATCTTTTGAGCAGCTGTATGCAGGGTAGAGTCATGGTGGAGCGAATTAGCCCCGAAAGTATTGCACCCGCCTTGCACCACGAGATCCCCAACCCGAAATCAGACTCGTTCTTTACGACTCCGACCTCGCACACGCTTACCTATGATCAACGTCACTTATGGCAGGCCATGCGGGAAAAAAAATAAAAATAACGAACATTCCTCATCAGAGTCATCACATACAACTTGTTGCTGGCGACGCATGCCCGCCACCGCCGCTAATTTTTTCAAGTGGCATGCCCTTTGGTAGGTCCGCTGTAGTACCTCCCAATCATCTCGCTCTGATCGAGTTTGAGACGGACTTTCTTCGGGCCTTTAAGAACCCAGATTATTGTCCAAAAAAAGAACAACGGGGCTTCCGCCACCAGCAACCTATTCGTGTGGCGCCGGCGTCGGCGCAGAGATCGTCTGCAAGGCCTAATAGTCCACCTGCTTCCGTCGCTCACCTGACTCTGCATCATGATGGCTTTCGACTTGTGACTCTCTTTTTGTTTGTTTTTTTTTTTTTTCATCAATGGTGGCCACCGTTCCGACGATATCGCAAGCTTAGGGGACCCGTCCAAGCATTCGCCTTTGAACTTCGTAGCTCATGCCGAAACTCCGATGATGTTAACCCTTTCGTAAGCGAACCTCTCCATAGCTGCACTCCATTTCAGCGGCAGTTCAACGCCCTGGTGCCCTTGTTCCGAAGAAGGTCATGTCCCCGCTATCGCGGTGGTACATACACTCATGTGTCGCTTCGGACCCTCTTCTGCGCTCGCCGCTCACGTTTATGGCTCGATCCGCACTCTCAATCTCAGTACATTCTCGATCAAACTGGGCTTGCCCCCAGGACCCTAGTATGTTGCTGATCGTGTACATCAGTGCCCTTCTGTCATTTCGGAACGAAAGAAGTAAGGGCGGCCTTCTCGTGTCCATGAGGCGGCTCCATCTCGGTTGTCACACGCTCACAGATCTTGAACTGGGTAGGCCTAAACTCTCCGTGATGAGTTGCGTACTCTTTCGTCCCTCTTAGAGGCCTTCTGATAAGGATCCGCATATTGTATAGCCACGACTGGGTCTGTTTGCCGTCTCGGGTCCTCTGTAGCGCCGTCCGTTGTAGCCCTCGATAGTCGAACATAGTGAGACCCAACACGTGATTTGCTGTTTCATTTTCTGTGCTCGCTCGCGTAGGCCGATTTACTTTGTACAACGGATCTTCGCCGCGTTCCGCTGCACTTGCCAGGGGTGATGGTTGTGGGTATTTCTGTTTCCCTCTCTACCTTGAGGGATTGCCACGCAGCTACCGTTGCTAGCGAGCTACGTAGCATATCGTACACGTGTCACCCCTACCTAGAGTGTGCATGTTTCTCAGCATATGCAATAGACCAGTACCCCGCACTCTCTCTTCGGTCGGCGGTAATCCACGCATACCCCGTGGGCCACAATACCGGAACACCCCTTATCTCGACCCAACAGTGAAACAGTTTCAAAGATTCGCTAGAAATACAGGGGCGAGAGCCGTACAGAAGCACACAAACAATACGAAACGCGGTACCCAAGGACGTCAATCCTTATCCTAACACAGAAGTGGGAAATCACAACAGCCATATGGCGCACCTGTGGCCCTACTTACGCACGTGCAGTGACCGGCGACGTGATAGCGAGTTATGATGGTGGCGGCGGCCGGCCGTGAGGAAGTCCTGATACCGTAGGCATGGTATTGCAGAAGACGACGGTAAACTACATTCAGGCGACGGCGTATTGAATCGTGGCGACTGACGGCTGCCAGTGTAAATGTCTCTCGCCAGGCTTTACCTCGGGGATTCTCTCGGGCTCGGTAACACACACATGTCGGATGTGGTGCGGGAGGGGTGTCCGGCGCAGGTTCCAGTCGCGGGGGGGGGAGACCAAATACCGGGCCGACGAATTTGGGCCGGCGCCTCGGAGCGTTGGGTTCGTTGAAAGTATCTTGCATTCAACCGGCGGCCGGAAGACTTCGCAGTCCATTGAATTCTACGTATTTTTTTTTCCCAAGACATCCCACCATACCCGAGCATATTGAAGGATCCTTGAGCTGTGGGGGACGCGAAAAATGTTTCACGCGGGGAAGCATGGAGTAGGGAAGCATGAGGGTTGTAGGGATGGGATGGAGAGAAGTCAGTCCATATTGGCGAGGGATTGGTATCGGTGTCATCATGGGGTGTCCAGATGAATGGAGGGCCGAAGGTCGGTCAAGTGAGGCCGTTTTTTTCAGCCCTGACCTGTGAACATTTCATTTCTGTGGCGTTACAAAGAAGCCCAGCCTGCGGGTCTCTTATCATACGCTCAGTTCAAAGGAACGTCATGGGACCGAGCAGTGGCTGGAGCCAAGCTCAGGCTCGCTGTGTGGCATCGGTCACACTCCTAGTGTCAAGATACGCATCGACAAACACACTCCTCACTTGCCTAAGAAAGATACACAGTCGCTGTCAAACCTAATTATCTTGTCTGTGATAATGTATGCCACATGCCGTACCAACTTCCAGGCTATCTGTCCGCACTTCGTTGGCCATGATAGACGAAGTCCATCAGCCTCATGCGACGTAGTAGAACATATTCCGGTCATCGTCATCCCGTCGAAGATATTCCTGTTTCCACCAGCCCGTCGATCCGTTGTTTGATGCTCAGGACGTCGGGAACGAAGTGACGCCGTACAGCCTCGATTGTCTCGGTTTTTATTTGTTCGTACGTGAGTTGCTTGCGCGCCTTCATGACACGCACAATCGCTGCATCAAGGTAATGCTTCCGGTCACCCTCTACCGCGCTTTGCATGCGCTGCGACTCCTCCGCCTATAGTATAGACCATTCAGTAGACCATTCAGAGATGTCCCGAGAGGATGGAAGAAGGAAGAGAGATACATACGGTCTCCTTAACCTGGATAGAGTTGATATGTACCTTGGCACGAGGGTCCTCGAACAAGTCGTTGAACACGAACACGTCCTCGTCGTTCACATCTTTTCCAGCAGGGCGCTTCCTGAGCACCCTTTTCTTCCCACATGCTAGACTCTGGAGTATGCGCCGCAACTCCGCGTCCTCTAAGTGAACGGAGAAAGAAAATAGAGCATTCAGAATTTTTTTTGATGCGGGTATGTAGTGAAACTCACCGATTCCAGTGTGTAGCTTGACATCGAGAAAAGGGATCTCCGTCATGTCGTTGAAGAGCAATAGCACAACGGCCTGATACAGTGATACCGAAAGCTCCTTCTGCCCCATTGCAAAGCGTGCCCGTAAGCTGACCGTACCGAGAGCGTGATTCCACTCGATCTTGTGGCCCTGGTGCTTCTCATTGTAAAATGCTGCGAAAGCGTCGAGTTCTGCTTGCATCTGTTGGCATAGATGAGGAGACAATGTATGTTAGAAATATTAAGAGAAGAAGGCATACAGAGGTCGGGATGATAGCATCGTGCGCTGCGCGCGAAGAGAACGGCCAGAAGCTCTGTTGCAGGACCATAGTGGTAAGCTTTTGCTCTGCCGCACGTTCAGGTCCGAGGCGCTTGTGGTATTCGGCCATTGAGTCGCGCGATAGCGCGAGGTCCCGGAACATGTGGTCGCCCATGCCGAACTCGGGGTCGTAGTCTGCGCGCTCCGAGCGTTCGTTCAGGTCGCACTAAGGACCATGTAATGCTGGAATAGTACGCACCCTCCTTGAGCTTTTTCAGCATCGCCTTTTCAGTATCATCGCTCGCACTCCGCCCGAGCAGGAGCCGCTTCGCAAGTGCTCTGTGATAGAATGCGCGGAAGACGTCCTTGTCCGCCGTGAAACGATACAAGGCGAGTGAGGCATCGAGGTGTTCATTGAACGCCTCCTCGCTGGCAGAACCCTGGCCCTTGCGCATGAGCTTGTCGATGTGGCGCGCAATTACCTCGGCCGGCTTGTTGCGGCGCTTCTTAAAGCCACTAGCGAAAGCATCTTGCAGAGCGTATTCGAAATCTTTAGCAACATCCGGGGAAGATACGGCGAATGAGAGGGCTGCTGAGGCACTGGACTTGAATGCGACCAGCCGCTCGACCATCTCTTCGTCCCTATCCACGTCGCTTACGATGTCAGAAACTTTGAGCTATGATTAAAAGCCTAATGACAATTCCGCTGGCAGGAATAAATGGGAGTAACCTACGGTCACGAATGATTTGAAAGCTGCGACGAGCCTAGGGAGTCCAGCGACACGGTCAAACAAAGTGTTGAGGGTCTTGAGCTTCTCGGTGTCGTTTCTCTCGATGAGTCGCCCGATTACTAAGGGAGGGAAGGGGGGGGGGGTATTCTTAGCGAGGGTCAAAGGGCAGGGGGACACTTGCTAACCGCCATACGCAAGCCAGTCTAGGTTATCAAGCAAAAGTGATCTTTCTGTCGTCGCTTCCACGGCGTCCCAGCTTGAGTCAGGTAAAATGGCTCGTGCACGAGAAGCCTCTTCATCTCTCTTGGTAGCGCAATAGTTGAGAAATGTTAGGGGATCGTTTGATGGGCCCGACCTCCTTTTTGCCTGATCAGTGTAGTACTCGCTTAGTCGTCGTACATATGGTAATTCGAAATGGGCATTGTACTGAGAGTGGATGCGAAGGTGACGGATGAGCGTGCGGATGTGTGGCCGCACGGCGTGCTCGGCACTGGACTATATTAGAGGATTATTGGTGAGGATAACGACGACGAACCTATTTTCCCATTCCCAAGTGAGCCATTCGTTGACGACCTGACTCAGTCGCTCGTGGAGACGTCGGTCGTAAAAAATCTTTGATAATAATAGATCGTTCGCCTGTTGCCTACAGGACACGTCAGCGAACGAAATTGAAGAGGTAGTAACGCGAACTGTATCCCCTGGGCTTCTTCCGTTTGCACTAAATATCCTCGGTCAAGATAAGTCATTACGTCCTCCAACAGTCCAACTTGCTTCTCAAACCATGTCAACGCCTCAGCGAACGGTTGATGCGAATCCGACGCCCTCTGAAATATCGTCCGCGAGTTCGCGCTCAAGGAGAGCTACAGATCTGTCGAGCTCGATCTTCACGATGTTTGCTAGGATCTCCCCCTTGTCGTGAACGACGACGGCGTCTCGGCAAAGGGAAAAGATGCGTTTCATACGTGACTGGGAGTGCGCTTTTCGTGTCGCGTGTGGAGAATGATACGCAAGCAGTGCCGCAGAATGGAAGAGCACCTCGTCGATCTGACGTTGGGTAAGAGGGGACGCTGGGACCCCTCCTGGGTATTGTCGGCGATCAGATGCTTCGACCCGGGAGATATTGGAACGTACGAAGATTGCCAGATATGCTGACTTTTGCTGGACCCCTCACAGCCATCACAATGAGATCGGGATGTCGAATGAACAAACGGCCCTCGACCGAGATGCAGAGCCAGAGTCAGAGTCTGCGATTAAACGAGGGACTTTGTGGAGCTGAAGACTGGGGGATGTAGCATGATTATCATGGATGGAGGGACGAAAAGCACGTAAACCCGTTGGATGTCGAAGGGAATGTGAGAAGAGTTGCGATATCGGCCATCTTCCAGTCAAGGATTCAGTTGAAGGAGATACAATTTGGGGCCAACTGTACAAAATCTTATCTTATCTATACTTGCTCGCTCAGTCAATCATCAACATCACCTACCTTATGCTCCGACCTTTCTCGTCGCGCTTACCCACGCCTCAAGTTAGCAACCTCTGCTCGCCAGCGAACATGGAGGAGGGTCTCACAGACCATGCGGCCAAGTACTCTGAAAGGCTCGAGAAGGTCGCTCAAAGGTGAGTTTTCGTTGGTGAATCACTCGCGCTTTCACGTATTTTGTCCCAACAAAAAAAGAAATGGTACCAGCGTAGAGGAACTGCGCACACGCTTGCGAGAACAGGAACGTGAACTTGCCCAACAACGGGCATTAGAAGCCGAGGCACGCGCAGCGGAACAAGCACCGAAGCAAGGACCAGCACAGGCAACATCTACGTCTAGCGCAGCACGCCTCCATCGCCCGTCTGTGCGTAAGGACAGCCCTCCTGTCAAGGTCCCTCCACCCTTCTTCAATTCCTGCTTCTCAACACTAATCCGCGCACGCACCGACAGCCTTTATCCAACATCCTCAACTTCGAGCGCCTGGTTGGCGACGCCCCACACCGCAGAACAGGTCTCTGCCCTGTGGACGGCGTTCCACGCCTCACGGTCTGGGGGTACGGGCCGTGGTTTTCATCTGCGCATCCCTTCCGCGCGATACGTACGACTCAATGCTCGGCGTCGCACAGCGTTTTCCCCCGATTCGTCATCCCTATTCCGCGTGGGACGACCGCGGAGGACATAGACAACGGTGACTCGGGACTCGAAAAAGGCCTATGAATTTTACGTCCTTCAGTGGGATTTCTACGATGCACCGCCTCCACCCTCTGTTTCTGCCGACCTCTTCGCTCCAAGAGTTGCCGCCTCGGGTGACAACGGCCCAAATCCCCGTTTGTCGACAGCAATATTTACCCCATTGGTCGAGTACAAACTTCGTCAGACGTTCGCGACTCCTTACCTGGTGCTCACGTTCTATCCCGACCTCGCGCAATCGCACGGTTCTTGTCCTTCTGCGTTGGTGAAATTACACCATCTGCTGCGAAAGAATCCTCCGCGGGAAACTACCTGCTGGGCCAACAAGACGCACAGCTCCTCGCTCTTGGATTGCAACGCTTCTACCTGTGGGGCTCGGGTGAGGAAAGGGAAAAGCTGTTGACCGATTTTCATGAGAGACCAAGCGAGAGTTTAAGTGGGAGGACCTATTGAAGCATGGTGACATTGGGGTCTAAGCGGTGAGCACGCCGGTCAATTATTGACCAACCCTCCTTCCAAGCCTCCTTTATTCATGCATATTTTCGGCTTTCAGCGTTGTCGTGCACCACCCTTGCCATAGACCATAGATAGATTGCGCAATAAGAACATCTCGCATACAATGCACGCAGCGATGTGGGCTACAGCGCTGTCTCTAAAAGCAACGGTATACATCTCCGCTCGAGCCAGCCATATCGGTGAACTCCAATATATGCGGTCTGTTGACCCAATATCTTTGCCTGTCCCAATGACCTCACGGGATTGGGAGACATTTCTTTCAGTAGTAGCGGCAATTACGCCCGCGCCACACCTTGCGAGGAAAGCGGGGACCGTATAGAGGATTTCAGAGGAGGCGCGTATAGAAGGTCCACCTTACGACGCAATGTCTGCGCGTGCACCAATGTTGCGATAGCTTGCCGCGTAGCGCCGGTAGCGGACACCTGTTGTGCCAATGCCCACCAGCGAGGGTCAGGTCAGCGAGAGTCGTCGTTCCCGCAATATAGTAGGTCAGTTGAGAATGCGTCAGGGGGGGAAAACGTCTGGCCCTCACTCTTACTCACTGCTAGATACGTGGCGAGCACGTTTCGATGCGAGGAAGATTCTATGGCTGCACGCCATGATGGCACAATTGATTGTTATGAACACGACGGATTCGACTGCAGGGGAAATTTTGACGAATTCAACCGCTTCAACGCCAAAGAAACTCCGACTCGCTGAGACGCAGAATATTGGGAGTGTGCCATCGTACGAGTAAACGAAAATGTGTACTCTTGCAGTGACGCGTTGACGTCAGGTAGACCCTGTTTACGGCGACACGAAATCAACCCTTGCAGCACGTAAACGTATCCGCCACACGACACCCGCGAGTTCGGTGTATCGCGTGAAGGTGGGTGCTTCTTGGCTCAGATAGTGGCGTCGCACTTGCCGCCAAAAGACCGCTTCCTGACGTGGCTGTGGTGAAGAGTGTGTGTCCGTTTGCGAAAAAAAAAAATTCGGTGTCGTCTTGATCTCGTGGTGGGGCTGTATGGTGTGCTATCGGTACCCCAGAATCATTTGTGTATCCGCCGGACTAAGCAGGCGTTAGAAGGGAAGGCAGTAGTAGCATACGAACCAATGCCACACAGGCCAGCGTGTACATGGAGACGGTGAATTGAGAACCCGTAGAAGACGATCCGGAGATCCACTACTAGCGCCGCACTCACTCTCTTAGAGACGAGGGTATAAGTGGGAAACACAGATTGCGGTGGTACGATAACGAGCAGCACTGTGTCATAACTTCGGAATTGCGTTTGGAGCGCCAGCTGGCCACCTCGGTGAGGGATTTCCTTCCTGCGCATCGGCCGGGACGAACGTTTCTCTGCGGCACATGGAAAAATCCTAGAAGTACCCTTCTA
>WTXK01000719.1:0-21278 GCA_025769895.1 Lactarius psammicola
TTCTCTAGCTGAGTTAGCGCAGCCTCGAGTTGCCATTTGCACGGAAAGAAGCCAAAGCGATCCTTTACAACTGCACGCATAGCCTCAAGAGACGGAAGTTCTCCAGTAGAAGCTTGTGTATCCATCGTTTCCACGTCCAGAGTAACTGGCAAAGTCTCCATACTTCGAGGCCGCTGCACGCGTTCACGCATACACACAGATATCGAGCACACAATAAATTAAATTAAGTAGTCCCAAAATGGACACACACGTCTACAATTAAAAAATACCGAAACAGTGACGAAAGAGCACTACGCGTCACGCCCCGGGAAACGCCGACGCAAGTGTCCCCAGTCAGTGCGTAGCGTAACGAGACGCAAAGTTAGGATATATAAGGAAGGTGGGTGTGGGAAGAAACACGTGAGGAGTAATGATAGTCTCTTACGCGCAGCATCGAATCGGGAAGGAGTCTGGTTTCGAGCAGTTGGCCTAATTCCGCAGACCTTTGTGACCCAAAATGGTAAACGCATCGGCCGCGACCGAAAGTCCGAATCAGACCACGCTCATTCCGAAACTTTGGTTGTATATGATATAATATATTTATTCATGAGTTCATAACAACTTCAAACATTGGAAACAAATTTATGAGTCATTTATTTTAATGTAATAAGTTTTATTGGTAATGAATAACAATAACAAACATTGTAAAAAAATTGTACAAGTCGATTATCTATTGGGGGGATAGTACAACGGGTAATGGGGCGTCTGGAATCCAAGATATTGATACTGAGGGACAACGGAATGCAGAGCCGGCTGTGACAGGAAGGGAGGGGGATAGTAGGACATTTGAGGAGGCATGGGCCCGGGCACGCGTTGGGACAACAAATGGGGAGGAAGGGACGCCATGGGAGGGAGGGAACTTGCGGGTCTCAGAGACGGTTGTGACAGAGGAAGGGGAGAGGGTATATAATGAGGAATGGGCACGGGCGCGCATGGGGATGACAGATGGGGAGGGAGAGACGCTGGGGGAGGTCGAGGGGTCGCAGGTCCTGGCTCCGCAGTAGCGCGGGCTCGGGCATTGGCATTGGCAGCGACCGAGCGTGTGTCCGGTTTTGCTCGTTTGCCTGAGTGCTCTCCAGCCCCGTAAGGATCCTCGTCCTCGCGATTGCGCTTACGATTGACCTCGCCAATGTGCTCGGCCATGTGTGCGCTGTCGACCTTGCTGCGGTTCTTGCTTCGCTTGATGCCCATCCACTCGGCTGTCTCGGTCCATGAATGCTGATTTGGAGCGATGTGCTCCTTCTCGGGGAGCTGGGAGCCGTTGGCAGTTGCTGACACGACAACGGCAGCAAGGTGGGAGTGGACAAGACAGAGGGACTTTACTGTATTTGAAACAGCATCGAGATTCGGCGTCTGTACAAGCAACTGCTGTGACAACGCGATGATCTCATTAGTTACGGAAATTAGAGACGCCACGGCGTTCCCATCGGGTGCAGCATTTCCGCCTTCGGTGTTACGTGACGCCGGCGTGATCGGACTCGGCTGAGAGCCCAGGTTGCTGGGGGCCAGGGGCTCAATCCGAGTCCCCCCAAAGTAATGCTGCGCAGACGCAATGTGTTTACAAAACTCAATCCGAGGGAAATCCAGACAAGAGCACTTGGAATTGAGTAAGTCAACATCATAGAATTTTTCTTCCTTTGAGGAGCACACTTGAAAGCGCATATCTCCAATACGTGTGATGTACTCGCGTGGTGTTTCGGAGGCGCACGCTAGGATTGCACGCCGGCGCTGACTCGCCAAGTCCTTACCCCGCTTCCAGATCTCTTGCCGCTTTAGGCGGTCTTGAATCTCCGGCAGAGCGTCTCTCACGAGCGTGGAAATGAAGTGATCCACTCGGCGATTGCGCTTGCCATCAAGCCACTTAGACTTTAGCACATGGTGATACCTAGATTTACCGATCAGAAATCAAATATGTGTAAAAGGCGATTACATACGCTTCCAATAACATGTTGGTATCCCCCTCTTCAAAAATCGTCCGATCTTGGCGATAGACGGCGGACCACATTTCCTTGACAGGGATCCATTCCCGGGCCAGGTACTGTGCCACGCTTTTGGGAATAGATTCATCGCTTCGGATATCTTCCCACCAAGAATCAAATTCATATTGATCAGTGGTCCGGACCCATTTTTGGATCAGGTCCCACAAGTCCTTGAATTCTGTAGTGACAAAATGGGTCCGGATGGCCCTGAGCACGTGCCACCAACAGTAGAATACGCGGGAAGACGGGTATGTCTCACGTATTGCGTTGACTTGCACCTGATCTCGATCTGTCATAAAAATTGATGGTGAAACGTCCGGGCTTTGACGCTTGACAAATTCAATGAAAAATTTGATTGTTGCCTGGGTCCCATTGAAGGACAACATCCAGGCAACAGGAACCCCTGACGGACTGTCAAGCCGCGTTACCGGGGTAAGCGCTAAGCACGTACCATGGCCCCAATGATCCCGCGCCATGATCGTGAATAATAGAATCCCCTTGTATTGCGTGACATTGTGTGTCGTGTCGATGCCCAGGAATGCGTTCCCAAGATGTTGGAACCAATCCGATTGAGATTTCGTTTGGATACAGAACGCAAAAAGATCCCATGCAAGATCAGATCCCTCAGGGGGTAAATCTTGCTTACTCTTGTAAAATACAATATGACCCTCGTCATGTAAATTACCGGCCCAAATTCGGGTGGAGTTGGCGTCGTTTGGATCGAGTTCGACGATCTCTCGATTGACAGTCTTCCTAACCCGGGAGATCTCATCCAATGTGAGGTAATGATCTCTCTCGTCCTCACTAAACTGGGCACGCATACACTTTTTCTATAATGTGTGTCAGCTTAATTTGAAGGGGAAAGGTAGTTATCACTCACAATTTCCCTATCTGTCAATCCCAATCGAATTAAGCCCGTGATCTGCTCCAGCGTTGGAACGTGTATCCGGACATATTTGAGATTGTCCTTCCCAGTGGGGTGGGAGTGATCGGGGGTGTACCTGCCGAGCACAGTCCTGGTATGGGGATAGGTCTTGATCCATACCTGGCAGGGGCAACCGCCCTCAATGCGCTTACTCTCCTGGCTTTCACGCTTAGTCTTCTTCTCGTATTTCTTGGCACCACCAGTTCCTTGTCGCGCGCAGACAAAAAGCCGGGATTCGCTGCACAGCGCACTCTGCTTGGCGCTCGCACGCGTCCCCCTGGTTTGACTAACGCGGAGCTCAATGCCATGAGCGTGTTGCTCATTCTCGCGCCATTTATGGAAGTCTTCTGGTGAATCCCATTCAAGATTGAAGCCATGCTCCTGATCCCAGATGAAGCTCCCGCGCTGTCGTGATGTCATGGGATCGGCCGCGTTTTGGCGCCTAGATCAGCAATGAGTTACCGCGCCCGTGACAGTGCCAGGGGATTCCGTGTCAGGCGCGTCCGGGACGACAGGCACATCGAAAGTAGGCAATACAGACATGGTGTAGCAGTAGCAGTAGTAGTTCTATTGTGCCACCCACATGCGTGCCCTGTGCGGCACATTCTGTGGATTGTGGCCCGTATATTGAAATAAAGCACATTCATTATTTGAGCTGGGGAGTACTGGCGTGCGACTTCCAACAGAAGAGGGGGAATGCAATTATCATTTGAATAATAATGATACATTATACACTATTTTACAGAAAGCATACGAGGGACCGGGGGGAGGGGTAAGAAAATACGCACAGCTCGCAGCATAACACGCGCTTGGTGGTGCGCATGTGGGGGCACGGCGAGGTGGCACGCGCGGGATGGCGTTATGCGTGCAGGCGCGCATAGGGAGCGCATTGTACGCCGGGGTTATTCGAGGTCCTCCGTGGTGCAATCGACCTTGCTGTAACACAGCCCCCAGCCACTGATGGCGACGCGCTCCCTGTGTCCCCTGCACACATTCTTGCAGCCCTCGAATCACACGCGTCACACGTGCCAGAGTCCAAGGTCGCACCTGCTATTTCTTCACTGCCGGTCCAAAGCGCCTGTAAGAGCGAGACCATCAAAGCGCGCAATCTCGGTCTCTGCGAGGTGGCACGTTACGGGTACGGGGAGGCGGGGTGTGTGGGGAGAGGCAGTGTGCGGGGCACGCCGCTATGCATTGCATGCCGTGGTGGCACGTGCGGGGAGGTGCGATGTGTTGCTACGCGTTGGACGCCGCAGGCTGCGAGGTGACACGTGCGGGGAGGCGGGGCGTATGGAAAGGCGGGGCTCGCCACTACGTTGCACGCCGTGAGGTGACACGCGCGAGGTGATGCGTGCGGGGAGGCGGGGCTCGCCACTACGCGTTGCACGCTGTGCAGTTGCACGCGACAGGCAGCTTGCTTTGGAAGAGCACCCTGAGGCGCTGCGCCTTGTTGTGGGGGGCACGAGGTTCTCCTGATTCACTGCGCACTCAGCGATGGCCGGGGGGACGAGTACGTACGGGTGGGAGACGTGCAAACGGGCCGTGCACAGTGTGGGTGGCTATGCGCAATAAGTAACTGTCGTGTTCGAAACAGCGGTGATGCTTACCTCAAATCCTCGCAGTCAATCTCCGGACTATTTCCTCATAGCCCCTCCGGTTTGTCGATGCGATTTGGACGCTTTGCTTGCTTATCCTTACCTCTTCTGCGGTGTGGCTAGTCTCCACCCACAGAGTCTTGAGTTGATGCGCTTGGGGAAACGTGGACGACTCCGTGAGTTGGGCGGTCGGGCATCGGGTTCTCGCGCTGCCTGCGGTGGAGGGTACGGGCTGAAATGAGTGGTCATACAAAGTGCTTTGATTGTGGGGGTGTGGAATCGGGTTATGGTTAAATCGGGTTATGGTTTGGAAGAATTCTTTATTTTGTATTATTTACAGTAAATAGTCTCTAAGCAATTAAACATTTACAGTAACGCGCCAATTTTTCATTTTGGTCGGAGCTTCAATAAAAGTTCTCACGGCCGTGGGAAGGTATGCGGAATTACAAAGACTGTTTCGAGCTGTCATTCTATTTAAACTCAGATAGTCAGAAAAAGAAAGTACGTTTATTAGTCCATGAATAATATTACAGGAAAAGGAAAACACGTCATTTGAGTTTAAAGCAAAACATAACATATGTTTTATTAGCTAACTACTTTACAATGATTTTTCTAAGTCGATTTACTGGGCGCGAGGATGCGGAGAGAGAGCCCGCCCCCTTCCGTTTCGGGTGCGGCCCTCGCCTGGGTTGCGTCATGCCCCACTCGCACATCCTCCCGCCTTTGCGCGCACGCGGGGGAGCACCACCCTCGTGCGCACACCCCTCCGTTCGCGTGCGGCCTTCTTCTGGGTTGCGCCCCGCCCTGCCCCGTCCCGCCTCGCCCGTGTGTCCTCTAACCTTTGCGCGCATGCGAGGACACGGCGCTGGCGGTGCAACCCCAGCCGTTCACCGCTCGGGTTGCACCGCCCCTCGTTCCGGGTGCCCCCCTTGTGCGCACCGCCCCCCGCCCCTCCTGCGCCCACAGCATACACGCAAAGGGGCGTGTGTGGGAGCAGGCAGGGGTGGGTTAACCGGGGTGCGGGGGTGGCGCATCCCGCATAAGCGATGGGAGGAGGGGGAGGGGGAGGGGGGGGGGGCGCGTTGTCCCTCTGCGCACCGCTTTGCGCGAAGGGGAGTCGGGGGTCCGTGCGTTGGTTGTTGTGGCCCGTGCGGAGCGTGTCGGGGATGCGTGCGGGGTGGTCGTAGCCAGTGTGGAGTGCGTCGGGGTTCCGTGCGGGGTGGTTGTAGCCCATTTGGAGGGGGTCACAAGCGCGTGACGAGGACGGCGCAGCGCGGCGACAACGCGAGGGGCGGAGGGTGAGTATGTGGCAGGATCGTGGAAAGGCAGCGGACAGCGCACCTTATGCATCCCCTGCCTGTGTGGGAAGGATGGGGGGGAGGGGGGGTAGACGGGAAGCGCACGCGCAAACAGGCGTCGCAAATGATGAGAGGGACGGCGGGTAAACCACGTGATATTGTTAGGACTCAGCCCACAAACCTTATTTCGACGCCGCCACATACTCACCCTCCCACCCTTGTGTGGTCGCCCCGCCGCGTCCTCGTCACGCGCTTCCAACCCCCTCCGCCTGGGCTATGACCACCCCGCACGGACCCCCGATGCGCTCTGCACGGGCTAAGACCACCCCGCACGCATCCCCGACGTGCTCCGCACGGGCCACGACAACCAATGCACGGACCCCCGACTCCCCTTCGCGCAAAGCGGTGCACAGAGGGACAACGCGCCCCCCCCCCCTCCCCCTCCCCCTCCTCCCATCGCTTATGCGGGATGCGCCACCCCTGCACCCCGGTTAACCCACCCCTGCCTGCTCCCACACACGCCCCTTTGCGTGTATGCTGTGGGCGCAGGAGGGGCGGGGGGCGGTGCGCACAAGGGGGGCACCCGGAACGAGGGGCGGTGCAACCCGAGCGGTGAACGGCTGGGGTTGCACCGCCAGCGCCGTGTCCTCGCATGCGCGCAAAGGTTAGAGGACACACGGGCGAGGCGGGACGGGGCAGGGCGGGGCGCAACCCAGAAGAAGGCCGCACGCGAACGGAGGGGTGTGCGCACGAGGGTGGTGCTCCCCCGCGTGCGCGCAAAGGCAGGAGGATGTGCGAGCGGGGCATGACGCAACCCGGGCGAGGGCCGCGCCCGAAACGGAAGGGGGCGGGCTCTCTCTCCGCATCCTTGCGCCCAGTAAATCGACTTAGAAAAATCATTGTAAAGTAGTTAGCTAATAAAACATATGTTATGTTTTGCTTTAAACTCAAATGACGTGTTTTCCTTTTCCTGTAATATTATTCATGGACTAATAAACATACTTTCTTTTTCTGACTATCTGAGTTTAAATAGAATGACAGCTCGAAACGTGCCTTCTTGGCACCTTCCTTTTTCGGCGCGTGACTGGATGCGGAAAAACCGCAACTTTGACTCGGACTGCCCGCATACAAAGACAATGGGTGTGGGGCCCAAGTAGTCGAAGAATAAAGAACAATACAACTCTGTTGCGATCAGGACTCAGGAATAACTCTCACTAAATACTGACGGAAATTACCTCAAGTTATCAACATTGAAGTACTTCCAGCCTGTGAAGCGGAAATAAAAACCATGTGCTTGATACAGATTGGTCATGACCGGATGACCGATCATTATCGCTTACGGGCCGGAGGGCCTCCTTCCCTTTTGACTGCTACATACTCGGCATTGATTGGACTAAATGGACGGCTCAACAAGAAATACACTCGAACTCTTGCCCAAGGAGCCCATCGCAAAAATCCTCGCGATGTTGCAATATCGAGATCTTACGTCTTGCACCCAGGTGTGTCTTCCGTCCTTCCATCCTACTGTTACGACCAAACTAGTGCGATCTTGATAGGTGTGCGAGCGCATGGTCAATATTATCGGGGGATCTGCTTTATTGCTATATCACCTCGAGCTGGGAAGATCTGGTATGGAAGACGGCCCTCTGAGCATTCTGTCTATTCACGAGCGTAGCGAAAGATTGCGGGTCTACAACGATGCCTGGAAGCACCTTCGTTGGTCGGCCTGCGTAGAGTTGCCCGATATTGACAGACACGGATATGACATGGACATCGCCCCAGGTGGCATCCTTACCTTTGTCTCGAAGAGACATCGCAAGATCTCCTTTGTGCAAATTCTATCGAACTTGCGTGGTATCCCTATGCGACAATGGGATCTCTCCTTTTCATTTGTCCCACAGATATGCCCTTGACCCCTCCGGGGATATTCTCGTTGTAGTGGAACGTGATCAGTTAGTGGGGTCCAACCCATTCGTCTCCTATGAAAGTGAACACCGCTTCCACTTTTTGTCTCTCACCACTGGGGAACGGATCCGATTCTGCTACAATGACGCTCTATTTCTGCCTCGACATTCACTCCTACTCCGACGATGTCGCCGTCCCGTTCTTCAGATCGCCATCGGATGAGTTGATCGCCCTCCAAACGAAAGGCTATTGGGACGACATCACACTGACTATGCGTTCGCGTCGCGTTCTACTGATTCCCATAGTTAGCCTCACTTCGCACATCGACGGTGCTACAGCTGACAATGTGCCAATGCGCTATATACCGTGGAACGACTGGGGAGCCACGGGCACTCGGTGGGCGCCCGGTCGGGGTATATTGCGTCACTTCCATGGCTCTGGCTCGCTTTCTAGCTCGCGGTCTATCCCGGAACTTTGGGCGACGAAATTTGTAGACGTCTGGGACTTCAGCCGCGCCCGTGTCGCACAACTTGAACCGCAGCAATGCGACCGCGAATTTTTACCCTGCGTGCGGACACAGGTGGCGCTCCCGATACAGATGACGAGATTCGACACCGTGGTGATCAGTGAGGACGCATTGATATATAGGGTACGTAGTATCAATCTTCGCCCTATCGCTTGACTGATCGCTGCTCACTGATGCCATCAGCACTGGTTCAAATCCGGGGCATATCTCTTCGTTTTCTAGAGTTCTGTCATATATTAAAGCTAGTGCAAGTTGTTATGACGTAGCGACTCGTGGAATCGCTTGGTCGGTAAGCCAATGCCAGCCAAACACTGGCACACCCGCAGTGACCCGCATGAAGCAAGCAGACAAGGAACAGGCGATCTCATTCTTTATCGAAGGGTTGTGTAGCTATTTACCCACTCCCTTCGATCGCTCCTGACCCCAATGAAGTTATCAATTTATGGAGAGTCAAACTCTTTCCTTCTCTTTGCTTATAGTATTCGTGTTGGTATCGCACCGCTTCAGGGGTGCATTTCCGAGTCCTTAGGCCTCGGGTCTGAGAGTGCAAGAACAGATGATGCACAATCATTAATTGACGTTGATGTGTACAAGCGGCACGATTTTCATATTGACGTGCAAATTTGTCGTTCCAACAACAAAGGGGACTAAAAGAAAAAAATCAAGTGGACACATCCGGAATTGAACCGGACACCTCTCGCATGCTAAGCGAGCGTGATAAACCATCTACACCATGTGCCCGTGCGAATACATTTAGATTATACAATAAATGCCACGCGCGAATCGTTGACTCCGACCCGAGGGGCACCACGCGATCGAACGTCTTCACACACTCTAACCAGGACAATGTCAGAGCACGTCAAACCTCTCGTTGGATCCATTCTTGAGCGGGTGCCCCACTCTTCCGCGTCTGCTCCTTCCACACCCAAGTCGGTCGGATCAAACAAGGGATTCCCGACGGCACAGCACCGATCTAAGAGCGTCTTTGCGCGAAATAGAATTGCTCAACAACAACCCGGTGCGCAATCATTACGGGCTACAGAGCCGCCTGCTGTGCAGCCTGCACCGATAGTGCAAGGGTATACGCCGTCGGAAAGGATCTGAAGAGGACAACTGGCGTGCCCACATGAGCGAGGAGAACGAAAGGCGCGTTGCTGCGATGACGGAGCAAGAGAGGGAGGAAGAGCGAAGAGAGATCGAAGAGAAGTTCGGCAAGAACATCGGGGAGGTGCTACAAAGAGCGCGGATGGGCTCGAGAGGCCAATCGGAGTCAAACGAAACGCGCTACTCCCTTGGAAAGTGACCTTGCGCGTGGCCTTCCAGACGATAGCGGGATCTCTCAGACTGTGCCCCCAAGTGCGTATAATATCAAAATGCGTCAGGTCACGAATCTGACACTCCAAAAGCGTTGCGTATTGTACCAGTGGGTACGCCAGTCCATCTTGCGTTCTTACTACGCGCAAAAGCCGACCTTCACTTCAGGCGAACGGGCTGCGGGACTGTCATCCCCGCCCCCAATTATTTCTAGCGCTAGCACGCGACCTTCCACCCCGGCCCGAGCGAATCGCAAACTGCGCTTCGCAGAAGTCACCCCTGATGATGTTCATGTGTACGAGTCTGCCCCTCCTTCACCGCGGAGAAAGCCACTAGCACTCCCACCGTCATCTAAGGATGACAGTGCGGTGTCCCTTGGTCAATGGAAGGGCCTTTCCCCAAAGTCACTTGGTCCTTCCCGACCACCACCAGAGTTTCCATCACTCGAGAAAGATTCCCCCGTCGCTCCTTCATCAGTGGTCTCTGACCCAACCCCCGAGGAGGGTACGCCGGAAGATATCAGACGTCGTTTCTTCCCATCGCTCCCTTCTGGAGACCCATCCCTGGCCTGGATTGAGACCAGACCGCAGCCTGATCCTGCTGCTTCTACCCTTCGCTTTGATCTCCGTGGCATACCGATACCCCCTTCGCTGTCCGTGACCTTGCCGACGCATCTAGGGCTTCATCATCACGCAGAAGGTGCTCATGCTGGCTATACCATCGATGATGTTTTCTTGCTCGCGCGTTCGACCGTACCTGCGCAACGCGTCGTCATGCTTGGGATCATGGCGGGGATCACGCGGAGACTTGCTGGCATGCAGCGCGGCATTTCTAAGGACATAGAGGGAATGGAAGACCTACGTGGTAGGGAGGAGGAGCTCCGGAAGCGGGTGGTCGCTGCCGGTGCTGAAGCGATGGGTGAGAGAGGCAGCCTAGGGTCGAGAGCTGTAGAAGTACTATGGGAGGCTCTTGTTGGGTGGGACTCTGACCTAATGAGCGTCGATGGCGTGGAGCTGCAAGAGGATCCTCCAGACAAGGGCACTCCCGATCAAGGAGGGGAGAGCGTGGTGAAGGGCGACGCTATATCGTCTCTCCCTTTACACTTCTTCCTCCCTCAGGTGGCTACCATCTTTGGTGCCGCATATCTTCCGCACATCTCGCTCCTACAACTACTAGCCATCCTCCAACGTCTCGCAATGCATAGCAACGCCATCGCGGACACAATTACTGATACACCCTCTTTAATCGCTAATTTACTTCGTGTCTTTATCTTGACGCCTATTCCTCCGTTAGCAAACTCACCTCCGCCCGTCCCTGACGCTATCCGCCTCCTGACTACACTTGCATCAGCTTCGCGACTATCAGCCTCCAAACTTCTCGACCCTGCTTCTGCGCTTCTGCGCTTTCTAATTTCATCTCCAACCTCATCGCTCTATCCACCTCCACTTTCCACCTCCCTCTTGACACACACGTTGCAATTATACACCACATTCGCTTGTTATGGACTACACGCTCATATTGCGACGATAGCTGCAGACCCCCTTACCTCCCTTGCTTCTCATATCCTCTCGCCTGAGTGCAACTCACGTCCGTTGTTAACCGCCTACATAACTCTTCTGGGTACCTGGACAACCTGCGCCTCTGATCCCCACCAGACGACACCCCCGCACGAAATACTTTGGAGTCAAATATCCGGTTGGGGCTGGATCTCAAATATCCCCATTATTGCGCGCAAGTTCACACAGGAGCCCACGGATTGGGGTTCGTGGACGGCATTATGGAATGCGGAAGCTGCATGGCTGGAAGGTGCGCGGCATAATGGCGTACGTGGTGGTGCCGAGGAGCGAGGAAGCTCGCTCGCGCGGTTGAAACCCGCATTCGCCCGCGACACAGAGAATGAGGTGAAGGTGATCTCGGGTGCGATCTCCTCATTAAAGCGCCTGCTAAGCGAGATCCCTGCGGGCCATGACGTCAATCGGGGCCTTGCGTTCTATCGCGAGGTGACGGAGTCCGCTTTACTCCTCAGTGCGGTGATCCGCCTCTGGCTGGCGTGTCTCCCTCCTGACGACACGCCTCTCCCCGAGCCCCCTTTCCAGCTCCCTTTCCCTCTCCTTGGAATGCTAGCTGCATTCATCTCCACTCACCCACTTCTCTCCGGGTCATCTGGCGTCCCTCCGTACATGCGGCCCTTTTTGAGACCTTTAGTCTCGTATGTCTCAAACTACGTATGGCTTTCGGGTCGCCTTCCGAGCACAAAGAGTGATCTCTTGCTAACGCAACTAGGAGTCGCCCTCGTGCGGTTCCTTCCTGGAGATGAGGATGCCGCTCTCGGCATGCTTGATGCTATAATCAACTTAGTTGATGAGCGGTATCTCAGTGATTGCGGCTGGAGTGTCCCGTCCGGGGTGTGGTCTCGCGGCGGGCTCCGCATACTAATGCCTTTCCTCACCTTTAACCTCGCGTCACGTCAAGACGATGTAGGTGTTGAGGGTAAAGAAGCTTCCCGTGTGCGTGTCGCGCCGCTCATCCCCACACCCCACTCCCTCAGGCTCGCGACAACACAACGTCTCCCGTCCACCTGCGGATTTGCATCCCTCTTCGCACGTGACTGGCCACTTCTTCCCTTGGACCACCTCCTACGTTCCGGCACATCCCCAGTTTGGCAGTGCCTGCCGTCGGGTTGGGATGCCAGCGAAACGGAGGTCGTTCGTGCGACGCTTCTTCTCACACGCGTAGTGCGAGAGGCGATGCTTGCGAATGGGACTCCGACACTTGCGATGACGCGCGCGGAAGTCACGTTCGGCTGCATGAAGGTTTTCATGCTCGAACATGGGCAGGCTCAAGGCGCGCCATCTGCAAGCGGGGAGGGCCGAGAAGAAGTATTCCGCGACGACACTGTCGGCGAGCTAATGAAGGCGCTTCTTCTCCCTTGCACTCTCGGAGCGTCCCCGAATGGGCTTTCCGCGTCGGCCGCGTCAGACGAGCAGGACGACCTCGAGTTAGCCGCGACCCGGTTTCTCGGCGCAGGAATACCGTTCTTCCAGTTCTACACGGACTTGGTCGCGCTGTACGACGCGGTCTCCTTCGGACACCCGCTTTTCGCCGCGCTGCTCCTTCCGCCCCTCGCACAGCGCTACGCGCCCGACTACCGAAAACTAGTTTATGACGAGACCGCCCAAGTACTCGGCACCGTGCGCACGCCGGTCGAACGCGTCATCGGCGGGGCTGCCGGCACCTTCCTCTGGCCCGCCGAACAGGCGCCGGAGGTCGTGGGTGCGCAGCTGAGTTTACTCGTGGGCCGCCGCGCACGCGTATCGATCGAGGGCTTCGTGCACTGGATGGCGGTACACCACGTAGCGGCGAATATATGGCCGGATCTCCGCGAATACCCGCCGAGCGCAATTGCAGATGAACGCGGATGCAAGCTACTCGAGGCTTTAGTGAATCAGGGGGGGCACGTGGTCGTCCGTGAGGTCACTCTGTATTGGCAACGGCGGGAGGGCACAGTCGCTCTGCCTCCCGCGTGCTTTGACCTCGATCCGGTCAGGCGTAGGAACCGTTTGGACTGGGTTAAATTATGGGCGAAGGGTGATTTAGTAGAGCGTATTGAGGGGTTATTAACTGCTGAAGATTAAATGAACCATAGTTGTAATGGCTATTACCCGCATATCATTACCAAGGACTATGTATTGCGAAATCTACCTAAAGGGATGTGATCTATTATCCAACGGGGACAGTGACAGTCGGTCGGAGGCTCCGGAACATGCGCGAGTCGAATTAGATAGAACACGAACAAACTATCTAGGTGTGAGAGAACTATGAAGGGACTAAGTAACGAACGCCCTCACCTCAGGATCGCGCGCGTATGAGCGAAGACTGAGGTCAGGTAAACTACCCAAGGTATTTAACTACAGAAAAATTCGACAAGTACTGAGGGGCGACACTAGTGGGTATGAAGTAACTAGGACAGCTGACAGGTAAGTGTATGAGGGTAGTCTAAGAGATAAAGTAGTGCGACAGCGGACGCCGCGAGCGAGATCCGTGTGTGCAGGGTCGCGCCGGTCGCGCTGACGATCACGGTGGGCTGATATCTCAACAGACAGTGTTGCCGTTGCCAGCGCTGACACCGTTCTGCATGCTTTCGACGAAGATACCCGAGTAGAGGATTGACTCGGTTGTGCCCTCCTGGATACCAAAATGCGCGACATCCGCTTGATTTGCAGGCGTATCAGCAGAATCAATTAACGGAAGCTATTCAATGGGCGCGTGTCAGAAGACGGGTTCTGAAAGCGTAACTGGTAACGACGCCTCAGGACGGACCTTGAGCAGACCGAAGTGGAAGTCTCCCTGTTCGTTCGGACCTTTGACAACGCTCGAGTTGTCCTCAACCTTCGTGACAGCTTTCAGTGGGGACGCGTCCTGCGAGTAGAACACTTGGAGAGTGAGCTTGTCCCAGTCAACGGCGACGGCAAAGTTGTGCCACTTGTTTTCGTCGAACGGCGTCTTAAATAGCACGTCGCTACTGTGCGAGCGGATGCGGAGCGTACGCGCATCGCTGTCCGACGCCGTCGTATTGAATGGGGTCCCTAGCACGAGTGATTTAGTCCAACTCGGAGCAGTAGGTCAAGGGCCGGCGCGCGCATCATACCGGTTTGGAGGTCGAAGATGTGCTTTCCGTCATTTGGCTCGATGAACAAGGGCTGGTACTCATGCTTAAAGTTCAACTGTTGCTTGGTGTCTGCTTGCACAGAGAAGTGGAACACCGTCTGGCCGCTCTCGATCAGATTGTTGAACTCGGTGCGGTTCCCTGTCTTGTCCGCTTGCGCGATGAGCTCGCCGCGGCGGAAGCCGAGCTGCGGCGGATTCTGGCCGGGCGTAAAGATCGACGAGTTGTCGATGGTCGCACGGAAAGCCTGCTCCTCCACCGGCTTCCAAAGCGGCGTCGGGGGAACGCTGTTCCCGAGGAATTCGAAGTACTATAAAAAAATAAATTGATGCATATACGTCTCGAGCTCGAGGAAGCACTTACCTCGCTAGCATCTTTACTCCCTTTCACTGCGCTGCAATTTCACGAGTTGAGGCATTAAATGGAACGATGCAAAGAATGACATACGCCAAGTACGGGCCATTTGACTGGTTGAGGTCGTCCCCTGTGAAATTTGACGGTGCCCGCCCGTCATAGAGAACTGGGCTCGCCCGCCGAATAGGGGTCGCCCAGACGTAGGACTCGAAGCCCAATGCGAAAGCAAGAACAGGAAGAAGGAACATATCTTAATACCGGCTTGACCGGCCGTCCTGTGCAGGTTTTATACCCCAGCGGACGGATTCTGGTAGCTTGAAGGAAAAACAATGGGCACGTAGATCTGGTGCCCTAGTGACCGCTAGTAGTAACATTTGGTTCTCCAGATGGGGCTAGGGAGACCCGACAGGACCAGGCTGGGGCAACTTCGAGCAAGTTGATGTTGGCATGGAAATGGGCGAGTATCCAAAGTCGGTACGAAGGTGGTTATCCATTGTGCAGTTCACAATTCAGACAAACCCTCCACTGGCACACTGCAATAGCATTTTGGTTTTACACGGTATTCGGTGACTTCCTATGGCTTCGCAAACCCTGGACTGGATCTCACCCATCTTGCCACGGAGCTCATGTACTTGGTCGGGTTACGAAGCTTGGCAGTGGCGTCAGCAAGAACTAATGTACAGCTTTGTTCAGGCCATCTCCGCGGCCCGGCACAAAGTGAGTCGTCCGAGGGTCGCACGACTCGGACATCGAATCAGCAGTTCCGGGTCTGCCGATGCACCTCTATCATCTCACCCGTCGTCATTGGCGGCCACAACTGGCAGAAACCGCAACGCAAGGTCGTGGACCACGCCTACTCTCGACCTTTTTTTCGATTGACTCTGCTCTTCTCGAATTTACCAGACATTGATGAAGCGACAGGCTCTTCCGGATATTTCGTAACAGCCAAGCGCCGCGGCAGCCGTGCGCATTTCGGGCTGTGGAGTCGGACCGAGGTTTCAACTAAGTTACTCATAGAAGAATCTTTGAGAGTAACGCGTCTAGACGGACCACTAGCACGCGGGAATAATAAGACGGATACAATACAATACGCTTGGATCAAGAGATAAAAATCACGGTCTGACTCAGGACTCGTGATGTCTTACAGTAGTATGTACGCAGCTGTTAAACGCTGGACGTTGAGCCTGTGAGCGTGAGAGCCTATCATGCAGTTACACTACAGGACTAGTTGTGGCGTATCCCGCTACGTGCTTAGCGCTTATCACTGGCGTGTGGCCGGTACCCTAAACTGCGAAAGAACCTCGACAGCTATAAAATATTTATTTGTCTGGAAACGTTCTTCCCCGTTGTTACAAAGGCCCTCCTCGCTGCCTAAAGAAAAGTCTTGGCCCCAGTAAAGAGGAGTAGAACGTCCTACTAACCGCGGCAAAGGCTCGATGATTGCGATTGTGTAGTCTCGCGTCAACGGCAAGTTCTATAGCATAGATCACAAAAGACAATACCTGAGCCTAGCCCCGTACGAAATTGTATTCCCTTGTCAACCGCGACTGGCGGGCGTACGGAATGGTATCGCCTTGTCAAGTGCAACTGACGTGCACCTCCTGCTTGCTAACAGAGGCATTCCAGCTCATAGATAACAAAGAGGAAGAGAGAAATACCCCAAAGCGTACAGAGTGACCATAGTAAGCTCCATAGTTGATAAAAACGCCTTTCTCATCCACCCGAATTCATGTCCCAAGCAGCTCCTCCACTGCCAGTACCGAAAGTGCTTCAGGAAATCGGAGTATGATTTTGCGCTCGTACGGGGCCGGCTTGCTAGGGGCTACATTGTACCAAAGTCAGCACTTAGGCTTTGGGGTGGCGTGGGGCGTGGGGGGCATGCAAAACCATTGCGTTATCCGCGAACCTGTCCGCATCAAGAGGCACCTCCTCCCCATATTGACCACGAGTCCGTTCGAGGGTCGCCGCCCACAGCGTCGTAGCGATGTGGATGAACAGTGACTCGTTGGCGACATGTTTTCCCACGCAAACCCGCCGACCGAAACCATACGTACTGTGCCCTTCCTCGCGCGTCTCCGCAGGACCCGAGATAATCTCGCCACGCGCATGCAGGAACCGCCCGGGCCTGAACACTGCGGCGTCGTCGCCATAGGCAAACGGGTCGTGGTGGCAATGCCAGAGATTCGTAAGGCACAGTGTTCCCTTGGGGATGAATATCCCATCGTACTAGCTGTCTTCCGTCGAAGTGCGTGCGAGTGCGAGTGCAAGAAGAGGGCACCCTAGAGGGACTTCTTTGATGTGGCGAGGCAAAGACGCCTAGTGTGTACGAGTTCAGTGAAGTAATACATGTCGATCCAAGAGGAAGTGTAGAGAGTATTAATGAGAAAGTTAATAGGAGACTGGAAACACGGAGACGTGGACGTGGACGCAGGCGGGAATCGTTAACGCAAAGGTAAAGTAGACATTCGGAAAGACTTCCTACGACTCGGAGACATGATGTTCGCCGCTTTCATACATATCGAGCTTAGTAATCAAATAGTAATATGTATCAGTGAGGACATACTGTAGTCCTTACATTAACTATCGCCCGTATGTACGGAAGGCTCCGACAACAGTGTCCAGCTCGGCTTGGGCACGCCTCTGTACTTCCTGATGCACGATCATTGCGAGTGCCCACCAGTGCATCGTTGTTGACGCCATATCCGCCAGCGGCACTGTTGGGAAGTCAACGGAGAGTTTTTCGGCAGTATAAGGAAAGCGCACTATAATGTTCTCACGAGCCAGGCCATTTCTTGGTTGCGATCGGAGTTCTGAATGGGCATTGGACTCAAACTCGGTCGTTTAGTTACGTTCAGGTGGCTCAGTAGGTTTCGACTAATAACCTCTGCACCAATGCCCACCATGTCACTCCGAACGCGATTAAAAATCGTCTCGAACGTGGTATTGTGTTGCACAAAAAAACACCACCTTCCTCCGTATTTCCGCCTTGCGAACCTAACGCAGCGCCGGATGACCGAGTCAGGAAATCACGACATGAATTCGAAGACCTACTTCCCCAAAAGTACATCGAGAGCTATAATGCCATCAGGCGAGTGCGACTAGAGTAAATGCTTGCACGTCGGTCAAGGGGCTCTGCAGCTGGCTTGAGACTGTCAAAGATGAGAATGGGCGGTCAGAGGGCATTCGTATACAGCATATCCTTTAGGACATCGTGCTAACGTCATTTCGGTAGAAAGGGACAGCGCACTATATTTTGTTCGCGGTCCTCTCCAAGCAACCATATCTTGTCCTGCAGTTAGAAGGGATTTCCAATAATAGGAAGAACCCGCGGACCTGGAGGGACGTGACGCCAGGGATTCCTCATAGTTATAACCACTAGAACAGCCACGAGACCCAGCACGGTCAAACCAACTTGGGTTGTCGCAAGTTGCCGTACACAGTCCGATAAGAGATGGCGAAATGAGGATGGTGGTCTCCACAACTCCGCCATATTGCGGCCTAGATAAAGAACAACACGGTCAACAAAATTACTCCCTCTCATTGCGCTGGAGACAATAGTCGCAAGGTACAAAAACGCACTGTTTGTTCAAATAGACTTCTAGTGATCCCTGCTTGACACCACGTTATCGGCCATTGCCGTAAAATTGCTCTTCGAACAACAAGGCAGTTCGTCTTGAGCATCGATTGTGGCCGCACGTGAACAAGGCCACCCCCCAAGTACAAGAACTTTCGAACCGCGGGTGTGAGTGCTACGTAATAATACGTACGTCGTCTCCAGGACGAAAGTTCAGCGTACGCATCGATCGAGAGTTTGGCTGTCAGATTTGGAGCGCGAGAGAACCTCCCAAGTTCACTAAGCGCCATTGTTTATTCTCCATTAGCAAGTAGGGGATTACGTGACAGGGCGACGAGAATCCAAGAGATAATTGTTTGCGTAAGTGGTAAGGTCCGAGAGATATTGTTATGGCCACTTCCCATGACTTGGGTCGCGCTTCTTCGCGGGCTCGGTACGTACAAATTCCAAATCGTGCAACCAAGCGTGCAACACTCAACACTCAACAAAAAGATCGTAACCACACGAGATAAGGCCATAATTATTCGTGGCATTGCATAGTACTGAGCACCCATGTCTGCACAGCCGTCGGTATTTGCATCAATACTGTTCGCGCTGTGAGGGATGAAGCCTGAGAGCGAGATGGGAGATTTGCACCGGGAACTGCTCCGTGTTGTATAGCATCATAGGGGTAGTGTCGCAAGTGCCCTAGTCGTTTTCAGTACAATAATGCGCGTGCAGAGCCCCGTGATAAATTCTGTCAATATCCTTAAAGAATAAGGCGACAGCATGAACGCACAGTATCAAGGTGAGTATAAAGTATCGGCTGGCAACGTTGCGGTTATTCCCGGCCAGTGATCACGTGACCACGAACTGAAATACGCGATACGACGGTATAGTACTGTACACTACCTCCTGAACTATGCAATGGCTCCAAATTCTTCCCTTAGGTCATTCAACCACTACGGTATTGTTCGATACGCTGAACCACGCCGCGATGCAGCCATCGCAAACGTCCTTTGCCTTAGCTCGCAACAACCACCTCGCCTGCTCGTCCCTTTTGCTACCTCTTAGTATGCATAAGAGCTACCACACTTCGACAACGCTAATTCGCTGTATCATGCGCCGGTACCATTTCATCCCGGCGCCACACCAATCCCAAACGGAGGGCAAAACTGCGACTCGCAAAGAAGTGTAAACAAGTGTACTGCCCCCAAGGATCACATCGATCTTTGCATCGATCGCAGGTCACTCTCAACTTTCTACACTCTTTGTTTGCCCCACACCATCGTCTTCAATGTCCCGTATTCATCCTCACGATACCAAGGTAACCGGAGCAGAAATAGGTACAGTTACTTTCCCTCCACCTGGTTCTATATTTACCGTTCTCACTCGTCACACCGCGTGCACAGACGACGACCAGTACCCACCCCACTCGGCGCCGAATCAGGCATCACAGGGAATGTCTACTTTCTCTGTCGATGGCTCCGGACCTATTTCTTCAATGTATCTGGAAATGGCAACCGAAGAAGACAAGAAGATGGTCGAGAACTGGAAGGCGGACGCCGACGCGATCCTTATATTTGTGGGACTCTATCTTCTAATCTCGTGCTTCACACTGACACAATAGCTATAGACCAGTCTATTCTCCGTTGTTGTTGCGTTCTTAGTCTCAGTGTCAGTTCAGGACATTCGACCGAGCCCACAAGACACCTCCAACTTTTACCCTCGCAAACATTTATCAGACTATTGCCGACCCAAATCAATCCAACGTTTCAAGTTCCCTCCCTTTTTCCCCTCCCGCATTCTCTCCACCAAACTACGCCGTTTGGGTGAACGCATTTTGGTTCTTGAGCTTGGCGATCAGTCTTACCTGTGCTCTGCTCGCAATGTTGCTGCAACAGTGGGCGCGAAGGTACCTCAAGGTCACTCAACCACATTACAGTCCACACAAGCGAGCTCGGATCCGTGCATTCTTCGCCGAAGGGGTCGATAAGTTTTTCCTACCCTGGTTCGTCGAAGCGCTGCCCACGCTGGTACACACTTCCCTGTTCCTGTTCTTTGTCGGCCTGGTGGTATTCCTATGCAATGTCAATCTCACTATTTTCGGATTGGTGCTGGCATGGGTTGGGGTTGGCACGGCCTTCTACTGGATGTATCACGTTCATTCCGATTTTTCGCCATGACTGCCCATACCATACCCCGCTCGCATTGTTAGCATGGTTCGGTGTTATCGGGACATCATATGCCACCTTTCGGGTCCTTCGGTGGTTTACCGGCCTTGCGGGGCTTACTTACCAAACCTATGACCGTTTTCGATACCTGCAGCACCGTTGTCGCAAATTACTTGTGCGGGGCATGCTGAAGACAGCCGAGGAAACTGCTTTGAATTCATCATCGGAGATCGACACTCGCTCCTTCATGTGGACGTTCTCCAGGTTAGACGAAGATCACGAACTGGAGCGCTTCTTTTCCAGCTTATCTAGTTCCCGCAACTCGGAAGTCGTCGTCGACCCTCTGCTCTCTCTTCCCGGAAAGGAAAAACGGAAGGTTTTGAAGCGTTGTTCGGGTTATGGGATCGCACGATCTCATCTGGTTCACTTCCTGAGCCCGTCAAGAGCCGGAGAGCCGTCATTTGCATGGCAGTCCTTAATTCAGCTGATTTTCCTGATATCCTCTATCAAATCTTAAACGGAGACCGTTATAGGGGTACCGCAAGCGCCGAATTCGGCCAGTGTAAGTGGCTTGGGTAACAGTGGAAACCAACACACTACATTGCTTGCACAAGCCATGGTCTCATCTATTCTAGCGAGGGCGCAACGGCGCGACGACTCTTGGTTTGTTCTCGCCTCCAGCGAACTGGGCGTCTCGAAAACTGTTCTCCGGAACTTCGCCTCATACGGGGACAGCTTGTCACTCGCCATATTGATCCACATAACTCGCCAGCAATTTAGCCATTCCGGAACGGGCCCTGGCCGAGATTTGGGTTTTCGAAAGTTCTAGAAGCAGCCTCCAAATTCAACGTACAAGATACGTCGCCGGAACTGCAGCACGAGTTCTGTGCTCTCTGGAATCAAATCGTTCTCGACGCGCAGAATGACAGCGATAGATCGATGGCGTTCGA
>WTXK01000720.1:0-21272 GCA_025769895.1 Lactarius psammicola
CAGTCTCCAAATGCTGTGCAGACCTCAGCCCACCTTGGATGAGGGCTCTGATGTAGCCTTCCTTTGCCTTTATCTGGGTACGCTCGTGGAGTAGCCGTTAACTCATCGAATTGCTAGTCATGTGATTGCCTCCGAGTTGACATTAGCACGTCCTAGCAGGGATCAAATATGGTGCACCTCTGAGCCATGACTTCTATCTCCAATTCCATTGGAGGAATCCAATCGGTGTCGCTTCTTTCTTTGTGCTTGAAGCAAATTAAACGAGTATTCTGCGACTCGAATAAGAAAAGTACTTGCACATGTCATGTTCCAAGCCAGATTCCGAGTCTGCATCCGAAGTTAAATCGCGGCACATCTAGTCTAAGCATGACGATGGGATGTTACCATCATCAGACTGAGAATTGTGCCACTTTGCGTGTCTCTGATGGGATATATTATAGGCATCAGACTCGTCGTCATAGCTAGACACGACGTCTTCGTCGTCCGCCTCAGATGGGTTCGAGTCACGTGCGTAACTGCTGTTTTCATGATCTCGGCGGCGGCGGCGTACTTGGAGGCAGCTGCTGCTCCTGATAGGCTCTGGTTCAGAGGTAATCAAATAATTATTTGATCTTACACGCAGAAGTACTCAAGGAAGTACTCACTGAAAATCCCAGACTTGTGACTGACAGTGGCTCTTGCCATGAGTCTAGATAGTTCGGGGCGTCGTCTGCTGAGCACTTAAAATTTGGAGTCTTAGAGCTTTTGGGTATTTTGCATCCCTGGTGTCCACATTAGACCCATATATAACAATACATATTTAATCAAGGGTGTAGTGACTCAAGGGCCTGCATTGTAACCCTCAAAAGGTCTCGGGTCAGTTACCTAGTACCATTGAGATGAAACGCCGAACAAATTTTAAAAAGCATTGTTACCCATTTCTAGTAAAGAAGCCATGTCTCTGCTGCGCCTCTCTGGATCTCCACATCCATTGTCTTACTTCTCTGGGCTATTTTTCTTTGACTCGACAACCCCGAGCGACCCTCTGTTCGTGTGCCCGTGCTACTAGTAGAAGCAATGTGTTTGTCATCTCTGATTGATCAACTCGGCCCGACACAGTGTTGAAATGTGAACAATGCTGACAGCCTCGGATTTGCTTGGCACCATATTCGAATTCTTTTGTTTGTCACCTTTGGGCACCCCATGTTCCATCTGTGCAAAACTGATTGGCAAACATGCTCTTACTCGCACCACATAAAGCTTTTATCAGACTTGAGGGTCTAAATCGGTTGACACTACCGCTCTGTGTCAATAGATTCCCTCCTTTATTGGCTGTCTCTGGGCTACTTGCTCATAACACCGTGATATATAATGTCCCATGCTAGTCGCTCGTTCATCACCATACTGTCTTCGGGCTCAATCCCACCAGTTGTTCAGATTATGACGACGAAAGTTCCAAATTATGTGCCTGACTTAGTGTTGCGGGGCTCCGAGAGCCTGAGCCAGCCCAAGCCTGAGCCATACAAGCCCATAAAGTGGGCTTGCAGATTTAGCCGAGCCCCGGCTAAAATTCGCGGCTAACCTGCCCGAGCCAACAGCTCGAGCCAACTAAGCCGCGCGGGAAAGTGAACAAGCCACGCGGGAAATTGAATCAGTTACATAGGACAAGTATTTCAGCCTCATAAGTGGTAAAAAGTCTACATAGCGCCATGACAAGTTACACAGACTACAGAAGGATACATCATGCAAGGTATGTCCAACCAGAGTACGCCATCAATGCGCCAACGATTGCCGCGTGATCATAGGAACGATTGCCGAGCGTCCAGACGAACGTAAACTGCGTAGTTTCATCATCAACTCAAGCCAAGCAACAAAAATAAAGACTTACGTTCGGCCGGTGTGTGGCGAGGAGCAGTTAGTAGGGATACCGACTTTACTGAATGAAGGTGATACGGTAACGGGTTTCGACATGACACCATTGGAACCGTGAGCCGAACATTGGGTGAGAAGATTGTGGAGGTAGTCGTACTGCGGCTTCTCATCGAAGCCGAGCGATTGGATATGCTGGGTAAAAGCGACGAACGGTGCAGGTAGGCCTTGGCAAAGAGTTTTGGTAGAGGCGAGCTTCTTCTCGAGAACAGACGCTCCATACTGCTCAATGGAGCGCCCTTTGATGATGCCCTGCCAAGGTAAGCGACCACGACATAGATAGACTATACTATATACGAGTGATTCAAGATCGTCGCGGCGTGATTGCGTCTGTCCTAGATGGCTGTTGATTGAGGTAAAGGTGATGGTGCCCACAATATTGAGCCCAGAAACTACTGGAGCGTGTCGACGAGTAGAGGGATCGCGAAAGTGTTGGGCCAAGCCGAAGTCGATCAGAAATACCTGGTTGCTCAGCTTGTCAAAGCCTGTCATGAAGTTTGCGGGTTTGACATCTCGATGGATGTAGCTTCGCTCGTGTAGCGATTCAAGACAGGAGAGCTGTAAGTGGGTATATGAGCCGAATGTCCGGGAGTGTAGAACAGATGGAGAATACCTACCATTTGAGTGGCATACAAAAACACCAAGTTGATGTCGTGACGCTTGGATATTGCCTCTTCTAAAGTAAGGCCAAGGCGGTCGAGAACCATCACGTTGTAGGGGACCTCTCTGCCATACCAATGTATAGTAGGGACACCTGACACGTCCGAAAGGGCCTTGTAGACGGTATATTCATGACTGAGCCTAGGAGATCGCATTTCGATAGGTTCAAGTTTTAAGGCGACGTCCTGCCCCGTTTTGATATCCCGCCCCAAGTAGACATCTTCTAGAGGGTTGAGAAAAATTGAACGGCCTGAATCAGAATAGCTCACCGGAAGTGCCAGAGCCCAGTAACTTCCCCACTCTATACCTTCCACGTATGCGGACTACGCTAGGCTGCTCCTTATTTATATGCGCCTCCTGGAGTTCATCTAAATGTGACATGGAGACGGAGATTTTGGGTCGACCAAAGATGTCCCAGAGGTATAAATCAAAAAAAAAAAAAAAGGCAGGGATTCACGTGTAAATATGAGAGTAGAGGTGAAAAATGGGAGAGTAACGACGGTCAGTGCTAGTTAGAACTCCGATAGGATTTTTCCACAGTTTTCCCGACAAGAGAGCATGTAATTACGCGATTTCAGAGTTTATTGAGTATGCAAAGGTATCGAGAATACGTGTGATTTCTGAGATAACGAATACAGTTCAAGCGTCGTAGTTCTTCATATCGTCGCCCAGGAGTTCATCCCTCGCCGCTTCGACGTCCCCACCCAACAAAGAATCAAGCATGAGCGCCGGCTGAGAGTCCTCTGTGCCGGTCCTTCCCAGCATTGCGGCTTCCGGCGTCTTCCAACCTGCCATGAAGTCTAGACGCTGCTTCTTCAGCAGAAATTTGAGCATTTGTAGAGCCTCCATTAAGGCTGGGCTGATCCGGTTTCGTTTCTTCGTATCGGTCTCCCCAGCTGATGAGAAGACACGCTCGCATGGGACAGAAGACGCTTGAATCGGAAGGTAGTCCATGGCAATGGCAAAGAGGGTAGGGAATTCCGACTTGTGGGCCTATTGGCAGTGCGAGTTGCATTAGCGCTAACCTGATTGAGTGGGACAAGTGACTTACCTCCCAGTAGACCAGGATGCTAGTCTCTTCCGGCGTCAATGGACCCGAGATGTATTTCGCGAATTCGTCGTCGACAACCCCCATTGATTCTGAACTGTTGAGCCCAGGGAAAATAGGGTGGTCCTTGAGTTGGAAGCGCGTTGACGTCTTCGCGTACGATGGAAGTTTGGGACGGGCTTCGGGTTGAGCGAGTTGCATAATAGGTGGGTTTTGTTCGCGATACCTGCACATCTGGTGCAGATGGTCAAGGCAAGAATGTGTATAAAATTAAAGTACTTACGAGGTCGAGCATGATCTGTTTGGACCTCTTGACGTACTCCGAATCCCACTCACGCTGGATCCACGAGAAGCGCATGGAAGGATTGAGAACTTGGGAGCCAATTTTTATCGTGACTCAGTAATCGTATGGCCTGGAAAACAAAAACTCACCCATGGCAATGACGTAGGCGTCGGTGTCGTCCATCCGCTTGTAATACTTTCGTGCCCAGGCCAAACCAATCTGTGTCCAATATTGTAGTTCCGGATGCTCCTCGCCAAGTCGTTCCCACTTAGTCATGAGTAATTCAAAACTGGCGATGGCGCCACACAAGACCGGCGTTGATTCGGATGACATAGTTTGCAGGACCACATGCGCAGCCTCGTATTTGTAATCAGGTTAATGGGACATGTGGAGGCCGTTTGGAAGACGTACCTCTAGAACGCCTTCTATGCTCTCTAGGAGCTCCCAGTCGGTGGCGCTTAATTTCATAGACTTGATGGACGGTTCATTGGCGAAGTACATTTCTATGGCCTTAATGTCTAATATTAGTATTGGCGGTGCATTAGGACATCTAAGCTTACCTTTCGAAGAAAACGAAAACGTTGGAGCATGAGGAAAACTGAATCCCATCGAGTCTTGACGTGCTGAATGAGTTGCAATGGCGGGTCATCACACAACTCAGGGTCGTCTTTAGTACAGAGCTGGACGATCGCTGCGAACGTCTGCTTCCTGGCATCCGATGCACGTATGTAGCGGATAATATCCGCAACGCGTCTGACGGGATCGCTTTTCAGGCTCCTAAGCCACGCCTGACGCTCTGGTGGCTGCGACGTGATGAACTTCTCATCAAGCTCAGGCCCCGTTCGATGACGAGGCGAAATTGGGTCGAAGTCGTTGTCATCGTTGTCATCACCATTCAAGCCATTGCTATCCAGGTAATTCTTGTTGACTCGAGTACTCGCGGCGACGATGTGGGCGGTGCAGATGTTGATAACGTGGGGGTAGCACATAATACGATTATTGAGATGATCGAACGCGAACTTGAACTCACGCTTGATAAGGAGTTCCTGCAACTCTTTCATAGCGGCCGCATTATTTGAAGCGTTGTCAAGAGTGAAATGCCCGATCTATAGTATTCAGTAAGGTTCTTGGTTTCAATAAACGGTCGCATACCTTTGATGTAATATTGGCGCGATCAATGAGAGACAAGATGGCACCGGCGATGTTTTTACCCGTATGTGCACCCGTGAGGCGGTGAAAGCCAATCAAAGCAGCTTTCAGGGAGAGGTTGTTGTTAGCGTTCCGTGCGATCCAGTGCGCCGTTACAGCGAGATACGGGGATAAGGATGAACTTGACCAGATATCTGCGGTGAAACTTATCCGACCACACGATTTCTTGCCATTACAAGTCAATACAATGACATCGTTGCTCGGCACAAAGAGGACGACCTACAACGAGTTCTCCGCGCAATTCCGTGAAAGCGTTCTCCCATTCAATGGTAATTCGTTCACGTATCGAGTCACGATGCGGGATATGTTCAAGTTCAGGTCGGAGAAGCCGGCAGATATCACGAAATTCAGGGCAATCGACTACACGAAGGGACTGGGTTCGAAAGGATAAAGCTAAGATAGAATTAAAGTAAGGCAACGGCTCACCTGGTCATCTGCGACGATGAAGCGAACGAGGAATTGGATGAATACGTCGTAACTGTACTCCGGGAGCGCACGCTCAGATGAGCCTTCCTGATTGACAGGCCTAGCTTGCGCATCTAAAAACTTATGCTTCCATTTGTGCGTCTTGGCAGCGTCCCTGTACAAGGCCTCGTGCTTTGCGAGCAGATGTTTCCGAAGGTTACTATTACCCGTCTTCGGGCCGTAACAACGTGCCATCTCTAAACTAAGGCCCTCCTTCCTAGTGCTTCATCAAAATAACGGAAATAATGATGAAAAATGTGATGGCGTACAAACACGCATTGCATCGTCTCATCTTCTCGCCGTCCGTATTATTGAACTCGTCAAAAAAGAGCTCCATATCGCTGACCGGGGGCCAAGTGTCGGAATCTAAGGTGCCAAGAGTGTTAGATAGTGGAGTAAGAAGCCCTTTGGAGAGATCAGGCGTTGGCTCAACCTGGAGACTGTCGCTATCAGCATCAGGAAGCTCAAATACTTCATCGCCACTGTCATGTACGACGGGCTTGAACTTAGAGCGCTTGTAGACATCAGAGTAGATATCCTCGATTATAATTATACGGGCTTACCAGCACACGAGTCCTGGCCCGGCCCTTGCCAGTCGACGGTTGAGAGGGCATTGGGGGAGCAGGTAATAAAGAGTCTTGCGGGTCTGGAGGGACATCACCAGCCTTGGCCTTCGTAGACTAGTTTTTGTAGACATCCGAGCTATAACACGAGGTTGAACTCACTGACACACGGGAATGAGTACGCCGAGCATGGCCAAGGGCGGGCCCTGGGGCAGCAGGAGCTGGCGAGCTTTCCTGCGGGTCTGAGGGGATGTTGGCGTTAACCTTTGAAGCCTTGTAAACACGTCGAGTTGGCATCGATGGGGATCAGGGAAAAAAAAAGTTGCTCCCGCTGTATAAGTGAATGAACAGAGCGCGCGCATCGAGTCAAGCTCGGACATTGCCGACAAATCATTGAGTCATCGAACACGCGAGTGATTACAAGACTAAGACGAGTAGTATACAGTCGGCAACATGCAATGACAAACTGAAAAAACATGGGGGATCAAATGGACTTGTGTCGCTTCGGAAATGATTGCTGTGTGAGGTCCCCACTTTCATGTTCCATTGCAGCTTCCTTGCTTCTCTTTGAACCCGAATTTACAACCCACTTCTCTGTTTGAGGGAGAATAAGCGGCTGCTTTTTGGCAACGTCATCAACTGGCCAAGGAGTGCTCTCATCGTCGAGAGCTGTAGTGATGGCGTAGATGACGACCTTGTGGTTTTGGAGGGCCGACATGCGATGCTCGTAATTTTGGAGTCGCGCCTGGAATAATTTCGCTTCTTGCAATGTGTCATCGGCAGCGGTTGGGTTCGAAGGGAATTTGGTTCCCTGAGCGCCCTCACGAAGAGCTTGATCGATTATACCCTTTATGTTGATGTCGTGAGCATGCTGTCTCTCTGGGCGTTTCATATGACGAACAGAGAGTAACTCCTTCAGAGTGCGCAAAAGTCGAGTGAGAGGGACATTGTCTTGAAAGATGAGGTGATCCAGTTCTTGTTCGCCACGCATGAACATGGCTCTCGCCGATCCTCCGGAGCTTCCGAAGACCTGAGGATTGAAAACTGAGTTGACGAAACTGGATAGCACTTGTAATTGTGTATCGGGTGTGACATAATGGGTAGCCACCCAGAGCAAAACAAGGAACGCAGACTCGATATCATGGATGAAAGTTTGGATGACCTTGGGGTTCTCAATGAGGTCCGCAGCCATAAACTGCCATGTACCCTGAAAATAATTGAGAAAGTGTCAGATGGAAGAGTTGGAAAGACACACCATGCGAGTAGACTGGCGAGCACCTCCTGAAGATGGATCGTTTGGATCGACCAGCTTACAGAGGTCCCAGTCGATGAGAAGCCCACCTCCAAAGCGGGAGCACTCCGTTAATAGTATGTTGTTGACACTGATGTCGCGATGAAGGACCCCGCACTTCTCGTAAGCGTCGCGATGAGCTGGTGACAGTCAGTCGGTGGTCAACGAACATAAAGTAGGCCGGATACGCACCAATCAACGCTGCGAGAATGGCGCGTACCATGTCTCTACTGCATCGGAACGTTTCCAACCTTTTGCCAATGTCATCAAGGATCAATCGGTGGTGCCGATGGGGGGTAAAGTCGGGTGTTGACGATGCCAGCACCCAGGGTTCACCAGTGAATTGGTCAGTGCGTGTAGAATGATAGGTGTCCTCCCCAACGTCACCAGAGGCTGAGCAGTGAGGGATATTGCATATGAGGGCGTCGTTAAGAAGCTTGTAGGTCTCGCCCTCCCTCATTATTCCTTCGTAATTAACCCTCCAGGAATCCTTGAAGAAGACGACGCGATCCCTATGGATGTCGTATGCGATTGACGTGCGGGTTGCGCGGCCAGGAGGCGTGTTGAATCGGGCGACAGGCGGTTTGATAACGTATTCGCCGCATGACTTGCCGTCTTGATGAGGGACTGTGACAACGAGAAGCCCCTGGGAAGTGTAGAAGTCATCGTGGGCGCAAACAGCTTTCTGGGTCTCCCCAGGTGTGGCGCGGCGAACGCTATCGTCATGACCTCGTAAATGTCTCGCGGCTTGGTCATAACGGGTGAAAAAATCCATCAGCTCTGGCTCGCGCTGATAGAAAATGGGGGCTGTGACGATTGCGCCACTCCGATCCCATCGGATGAGTCGTGCGTAATCCCGAACAATGAGCACACTGAAGACGTGCGTGCGGTACTGGCAGTCCAGCTGCAAAGCCGCGTACGTAGTAATCTGGCCGGCTGTGGCGATCCCCTTTTGCTTTTGACTCATGAGTGGAATGGGGTTTGAAACGGATGGTCCTTCATCCGGGAAATCGGTCAGGAATGCATCTTCCTCGGGCCTGATCTTAAACTCGATACATATGTCACTAAAAGCAGAATTACTTTTGGTCTTGTCTTTGTTCGCCTGGTCGTAGACTGTACAATCAGGCGAGAAGGAAACCGAATGCTCGGTGATGACCCTGTCTGGCGATCGTGATGTATCGCGAATGTGAATTGTCTTGAGGTGTGGTTGCACGACGCCAATCTAAGAACAGTTTTTCAGTACCCAGAATGGAATAAGAGGTCAAAATACTCACAAACGCCTTGTACATCAGGGTTTCAGTCCGATGGTTGGTGAGAGTATCGAACATGCCCGCCTGGAAGCTCGAGGGTTGTAAGCTCGGCAGAAAGGTAGAGAGAAAATCTTGAGGAGGCATTGGACCAAGAAAGAAAGGGGCCATTTCCAGCGACATGACACGAACGATCCCATCGCGTGAGAGGTGTTTGGTGTCGAAAAATCTGGTCGTCGAAGTGCGAGTGTGCACTGGGGTCCCAAAACAAACAGGACCAGTACTGGAACTTGGAGGTGTAAGCATGGCGAGGGACTGAGTGGGCGAAACAACGACTATATTTCTGCTCGCTGATGGGGGGTGGGGGCTTGTGCGTGGCTTAGCTACCTAGCAAGCCGACAGTGGAGCTGAGCGGAGTTGGAATAAACCCATCCAAATGGGGATTTGAGTATGAGCTCGGCTACATCCGGCTATGTACAAGCCGGCTGTGGCTCTCGGCTAAAGCCAGGAATAGCCATAAGTTTCCACAACACTAGCCTGACTATGCTCGCTTGGCAGAGGACACTGAGAGGTTTGTACTTCTCGTGCTAGACTCCTATATTGAGAGTATGACCCATTTCAATCTGCAGGCCCACTGTCAGTATTGCTTCCTCATTTAGCATCAGCATGTCTGATTATTGTGTGGTGCAGATATCAGAAAATACAAGCCCTTCTTTGATACATGTATCCACAAGATCAACACAAGTTGATGACACCGACATGGTACGAAACCCGCAACGCAGCGATGTACTATTCTAACGACATGCCAAGGATCTAACCCCCAAACTCGGGACTTCATTTGCGAAATCTGAGAAACCAGGCAAGAAACCAGGTGCCGAATTTGACACCCAAATAGATGGGACGAATGCTCTCCTCGATGTCGCAAATGGTTTGTGTCTACTCTACTTCATAAACTTCAACTTAGATCCATCTTTCAAAATGAAGCTCTCGAAGGGGGTTTTACAGCCTCTCAGTACCACGTCAGCCACGATACTGCAATTCAGCAGCCTAAGCCAGAGCTAACGCGCGAGGACCATTATGCGCTGCGTCAAGAAGTTCGGTCAGCTCTCCGGCGCATAGTTGAGCTAGAAAGGCGTATGGGTATTGTGCGGGATGATAGATCTCTCCGCTGTGAGTGCATCCAACTAGGTTTGGAAATTGTTGTAGCAGACAACCGGGTGAGGGCACGCGGACTTCCTTTTTTGATAATTATTCTCACCTTAGTCACTACAATAGTTTTAAATGCCTACAAGTACACGTTCTCTACTTGACTTGGTAGGTATGCCCTCACTCTCACTCTGTATATATGTATGTCTCACTTGTTTTGCCTCGCATCGCCAACGGTCATCGACCACTGCCAGTGCGACTGCTACTTAATCGCTTCGCAAATGTCACTGTAAGGATTGTGTCCTCACTGCGCTCGAAACGTTAGATATTTGTTTACTACTAGCAATTTTGGAACGTGTTAGCAGTATACATAGACATGGAGGGGGACAAAGTATGAACCGAAAGAGGGCTTTCACGCAGAAGATGATTATGTTGAGCGAGTTGGCAAGCAGAATGCATGGTGTCGTGAACTGCACGTCCGTGCTTTATATATTGGATTGATGATGATGATATGATTCGATTACTAAGCTCGTTAAGACGCGTTTTTCGAAAACAAACATGTCTCATGCTATCTATGTCTAGTATGCCTTTACCACTCCGCTAACGATCCCGTCCGCGTCCGCGTCACGTGTCTGTCACTATCGTGTTTCCTGTTACCCCCCCCTTAATAATAATGTCTACAGTTCCCCTTGGGCTGTGTGAGAACCAATTGCATCGGCCGACTTAATGTGTGGCTGTCCTACCCCTCTCTCTTTTAAAACGCCTCCACAGGAGCCGAAGGAACGGGGTGGTCATTCTCAAAAATCTTAACCATTTACTCTGTAGTCGAGAGGTACTGCTCGGGTTTCCGGTTCTGCGTGTACCACACCTGAGCCAAACGAGAACATTAAAAACCGGTCGTAAACCGTTTGCGGACGGATAATTACAGTTGGTTTCCGTATCGACCTGTTTTACGATACGGGCTTATGTCATTACGACCAGTATCGACTTGGCGACCGTCAGTCATGGTGCCTAGCTCTCATCGAGGATCTGTACATGTACAGCTCGAACACCTTGTGGCGCTCTTGAGAATGTGCCATCGTGAGACCCAAATGGTTGAGTGGTGAGGAATCGGACGGCGGGGACGCTGATTCGAACATTTTCCTGACGTGCCATCTGAGGACACCCACGCCAGTGCGTATACACTTTTGTGAGCACACAACGACTGAACAATATCACTATAACAGCGTGGGATAACCTCTTCCTTACGATGTGTGTCGGAACAAAATGATGACGACACCGTTTTTTATGAGATTACCCTCCCTCCTTCGATCACACAGGTACGACATAAGAACACAATGACTCTCTTCTTCATAACGATGCACCCTGACTTTCCCTGTCTGTCCCCTTTCTTCGGAGAATATTGTGAACGCTCTTTCAAAATTCGTGTCACTGTCGTCACTGCATCTTCGTTCATCGCAGAACCAATCACATCTTCTCCGTATCCGTCTGTCCCGTATCTCTCCTGTCACCGGGTCCCATAGCAAAATCAGATAAATGAAGTACAGCAAGACACAGAGTGATCGTGAGCCATCTCACGATATGTATCCATCCAAATGTTCAAACGCTCAAAGTCCGCTCTTTTTCGTCAGAGATGTCTCAGCTCTCCCGGGTATGTCCACCTTTTATTGTATAGATCGTATTGATGACTACTTTAAGTAAAACGAGGTAAACTTCGGTAACACGTTCAAATGCTGATGCCCTCAAATCTTCCTATACAGTACAGCGACTTAAGACCGCGATTTCTCTGCAAGACCTTCATACATAAATTTTGTACTAATAATATACTAATAGTGCATCCTCACTTGAGCCGCGCCCTCCACTGGGAGTGGTGAATGAACCAGAGGTCAAAAATGTAAAGGTGAAGGACAAACCTCTTTATATGAGTCGGAAATGAGGCTCCCAGCTCTACACAAGCAATGCACTCCCCCATGTACCTGATGACGAAAGATGGGTGGTCTGAGTTCCAAGAAACTGTAAACGAAACTCACTGAGCGATGGCAGAGCGAACTACCAAGTCAGGCGGCGCTCATCTTACAAATGGCTTCCTTTTTCCGACAAATAATACAGTGATCTCCCCACACCAGGGAATATGAGGAAAGTCGCGCTTCAAGTTAGGGTTGGGGCCAAGGCGGGTGTCGAAATAGGACGAAACCAAGAGAGTGTGGCCGGCAACTCATATGAGAGTGTCGAAGACCTCTGGTTGAGAGGCACTTGGTAAGAAGAATGCACCCTCGACGTCTACGTAGGGAGGGTTAATAATGCACCTGCCATGTACTGGCAATTCTGCATTAAAGCGGTACGTGATGGTTTGGCGAGGCCATCTCCCCCATAGATAGCCATTCACGGTGTCAATTTTGGTCTGAAGTGTTGAGTTAGGGACTTGGTCGTTCGTGTCGCGAGAAAGACACTCACAGGAACATTAAGGTATGAGCGACGATGAATGACCATTATTAAAGATCAGTACTTCAGTGGACGTGTCAGATCCCCAGCAAGAGCCAAAATCTTGAGGTAGTACTGGTATGCCTACGTCTTAAATATGGCGTCCATTGGAAGTTACTAAATTGTTACTCGCCAGTGGAGTGCAGGGTAATTTACATAGCCTGGATCCTAACTGCAAGTCGTGATAGGCTGGAGTGCCAGTAAGCGCATAGAGCTTGCGGCAACATAAGACCGTCCTGCCAGTCGGATCTAATCCTGACCTTGTGATACGAGAGACAATACAACCGATCCGACCTTCTGCACCATTGTACTACCGAAAAGTCTTGGTCCGTCACTTACTAGCTTGATACTAAATAACACGATTGTGACTCATTTCTAGGCGGGGGAATTTCTAGGCGAGGGACCTATTGTCTGCGCTCTTTTTCCGGGTCTACGTAAGGGTCTATGTGTACATTGTTACCTGTTTCTGGGTCCTGTATTTAATCAAGTTCATTGTTGTACTCTTCTAGTCTAGTTTCTTCTGACCCAGTGTACCCCACGGTGACTTGTGATAGACATCTCACCTACCAGGGTGGTAACGGGTATCCGGATACGAACATATATAAACCTCTAGCCGAATTTCTAAATAGTTTACTACAAAGTTTGATCTATAAAGTTTGAAACGAAGTTATATGCAACGATCCTGGGCGCCCATATGTATTGTGGTATTTGAATTCAGAATGTCCCACCTGGTGTCACAGTCATACGTTGTAAGGACACTGAGGGGTCCTAGTGTGAGTTCGAGGGCAGAGAGGATCTACCTTCAGAGGAAAGGTGAAGGTGAAGAGAAGAGAAGAGAAGTGAAGTGAAGTGAAGTGAAGTGAAGTGAAGTGAAGTGAAGAGAAGAGAAGAGAAGTGAAGTGAAGTGAAGTGAAGTGACAAGACAAGACAAGACAGGACACGTTTGCCGTCCGAAGCGGCGAGACTGAGCGAAATAGTAGCGAGTAAATTCGTTTTCGAGTGCCCTCGTTTGGGCCTGACTCAAGCCGAGTTCACGCGCAAAATAGAAAGTTCGAAAATGGGGGATAAAGCGACTCTAGCGCTCTCTCAATTGACACGAAACGAATGGTTTAAGTAGTACAATAGAACCCTGTAGCTAACATAAGCCAAGGTAAAGAACTCCCCATCTGTAATGCCCATGCCAAGCAGAAACAACAGTCAGAGAAAAACTGAGGGAGAAAGGACAACAACTGCAGACTCCACATGCCCGCTCACAGGAGATTCTCCCTACCCTCCGAACCCAAACACCCCAGCAAAGCCTTCTGCAATTGTCCTAGCCCGCATTGAATCCAACATAGTCAAAATTCTTGATTCAGCTGGGGCATTCGCACAGGAATACCCAGACGAAATAGAGGCACTTTCATCTGTTTTTCACAAACTCTTCAACGAACTCAACAAGCACAGACCGCACCTCATCCCCCCCACTCCCACCCCCAAACCTACAAAACCACCCTCCGAACTCAACGAGATAAAAGAGGCACTCGCAGCCTTACAGAAGTTGGTTGAAAGCCTTCAGAGACACCCAGACCCCCCACTGCCCGCCAACACAGCGCACAAGCCCACTGCCTGGGCCCTCCCAACTAAAACTTCGAAACCCACCTCAACTGACCCCACAGACCCTGACACCCTGCCTGACACACGCTCCAAAACACTCACACTCCTGCCACGTCCCAGTATAATAATACATACTGCATCCAGAGACCCCACCAAACGACCACCCCCGCATGCCCTATGCAACAACTTGAACAAATCCCTCAAACGCTCCGACCACCCGCACATCCACATCTCCTCAGCCAAATGGACTGCAAAAGGGAACATAGTTCTCACTGGCGGACACACTAACACACTCCAGCAACTCATTTCGGCCAAAGACCTGTTCGCAAAGGCAATCACCTTGGAATTCCTGACCACCCACAAACACCCCACAGCCCCACGCATCACCACAAACATCAAATGGTCAAAAATAGTTATCAACAATGTTCCAACTGGAGCCTCTAGCACCTGTGGACCATGGACCCCGGACCAATGTCATGAGGCATTGGTAGCGGACAATCCTGAATGTGCAACACTAAAAATCACGCAGAGACCGAGTTGGGTCAAACCCCCGAACTCATATGGCGCTGACACATCATCATCACTAGTATTTGCGTTTGAAGATCCTGACGGCAACATAGCACAAAGCCTTATCAAAAGCAAGTACATACATATTTTCGGAACTTGTGCAACAATCAGACCCTGGAAGGACAAACCCACCCCCATGTGTAAAAATATGTAGGGGAGATACACAAGGGAAGCGACAAGAACATGAGTAATTTTGAGGGGAGAGAACTGAGGGAGGGATAACCACCAGGCATGTGCGCCCATCACACACACACCACACGCAACACGCAACACTCATCCCCACGACTCGCAGGACCCAGACACGGGCCCACTCAAGACACGTAGAAGAGAAGTGGTCAACGGAAGAAGCCCGCCAAAACTCTCCGATCAAGACAACGACCGGCAGGCACTTCGCGCCATGGCGATTTAATCGCCCCGCAACTCTATATGCTCGACGGGAAGCTAAGCCACCCCTACTTCGTAGGGGCGGGGGGGACATAGGATGGCAAAGAAGGAAACCATGGAGCAATTATGTTGATTCTGCGCAAATGTACCGAAAGTGAAGTGCTACATAGGGTAATATGCCCTCAGGCGCACAATAATGGATTCAAAAAAAAAAAAAAAAAAGCCAAGGTAAAGAAGGCATACAGTAGGGGAAGCGAACAGACGCGAAACAAAACGAAAAGGAAAAAAAAAAAAAGTAAGGTACAAAGGGTCCAGACACGAGGTGAGGAAGCCGAGCCCAAGACTGAGACACCGAGCGCGCGTGGACAAAGAGTCGTGGTCAAGGTAGCAGGAGTGGAGGTGTGCCAGTGCACAAGGCGGAAATGCGGGCTGCCTGTCTTCGGGCTATTTGCGAAGCGATTGGCGTCATTGTCCGTTAGCAAGGCGAGGCGAAACGAAAGACAGCGCGTGCACACACACACACCCACACACACACACACAGAGTGAGAGAGAGTGTGTGTGTGTGTTAATACGAGTCAACGAGGATGGAAGCGCGAGTGAGGACTGTTGTTGCGGCGTCGTGGGAATCCGAGTCCGAAATGGCCGGCGTGCCACGCATTCCGATCCGATAGCGAAATGACTGAATATGAGTGATTTCGAGCCCAACGCTCGGGCTGGCCCTACAACATGTTAACCGCTACTGTAAAATAAGAGTAGACAGATGACATCCAACTATAGAGCCACATAGATGAATTATGCACAACACCAGCCGACCAACGGCACGCCATACCGATTATTTATGTACATACAAACCTATTCCACTGCGAGCAATCACCCAGCCACTGACCTTGCTCGCTTTTCCCGTCTTGTCTCCGTTGTGTTGGTTGTTGCCCGCGTAACCCAGCTTGGCTCACCATTGTTGCGAAAGGATAGGACCTGGTCAGGATTGAGGGGATATTGCGCATTTTTCGACACGCTTTCCCACTGTCCACCAATGCTGAGCATCCAATATTGATAGGTTCTGGTAGATGTGTCAAAATGGACATATAGATGTCCTGTCTTGGCTTGCGGGACAATAGGTGGCGACTGAATGCTGGAGCTGGACCTGGAAAAATACCAAATGGTGTAGCCGCTCCCAGAGCTGGAGCCAAATGGTCGTTGGTGCACTTGATAACTAGCGTGACCGCCATCAGGGGACGCAATAGTTGCAGCTCCGGAATTAAAACCTAGCGGCCCGATTACCGCCTGCGACTGAGCAACACTGGAGCACAGATGACGCGATGAGAACATGTGGGCGGAAAGGACAGGAGTGTATGTGGTGCACGCACTTTTGCGCATATGCTTCTGTGAACTTTGCAATTCCAAGCAACGCGGGAAAAATTGCTTGCTTCACCTGAGGGGAAATGGCCAAGGAGTCAAGGTGGGCACTCAACACCTGGTCAAGGTCATTCCCACTAAATTTTGCTGCCATCAGGTTGGCCATGGCGTGGGCAATGATGAGTACGGAAGGGGAGGATGTATGTGGTTGCAGAATGGCTGCAATTGAATGCGTTATCATGTTGGCACTGTTCAAAGCAAGCAAAATATTGCGCAGGTCAGACAAGGTGGATGGTAGCATAGCAAAGAGAAAAATACTACCTAGAGCCTGAAGCAGCCGCATGAGCAGTACAATTGTCTACAGGCTGGCTAGTGACGGGGCGGTCAACTGCGATGAACGTCGCGTCATGATCAAGCTTATACAGCTTACTCCATGGCCTTTGCCAAGTTCGTTAATCTTCCGTCTTGCCCCAGATGATACCGCCTCATGGCGAATCTCTGCCGGAGGATCATCTGCGTAGCGTAGACTCAGTACCCTTTTTGAAGCAGAAGGTAAAGCTTACTCTTGGAGCCTTAGGAGACATCTCGCTACTTTCGAGCTGAACCGAAAAGCAATCGTCGTCGTCATCACTGGCGCTGGATGATGGAGACATGTGGCAGGGTGGGGACGTGGGTGAGCGACCTTCTAATTTCAAGAGGCTTGTTTATGGTATTGTTCTCTATATCTGGAAGCTGAAGCGCTTAATGCTGGCCATGATCGAGATCCAAAAGAATGTATAGACAAAGGAGACTGGTTCTGGCGCCCATCAGAACGCATCATGTTCACCTCCCAGAGGAAAACACTTTTACACAGAAGAAGATACTCTGTACGATATAATGTCTTTATTGTAAGTAAGAGACCATCCAAGAACAATCACCCACCCATAGACTACTCTGAACCACAGTGCAGACCGAAGTTCGTGAACTGCCGCTCAACCTGGATCAAACAGGATGTTGCCTGTCTCAGGTTTTGAAGCTGCTCTCGATAATTGGAGGAAGACCAGAAAAGAGTAAGTAATTCCGTCTTTGCCAATTGTTGAAGAATTGGTCTGGTGAAATAGAGTCCCACACGAACGGAGTGATGTGATTCTAACCGTGGAATCGCCTTGCTTGGCAAGCGTGCAATCCCAAAACGGTATCTGTTCCAAACATGAGCAAACACTTTTAAATTTCTTACCTAAGCGCGTCTGTCCGAAGGCCGGCTGCTTCCAGCACGCACAGTTGTTACAATCACTCGATACCCACTCGCCAAAACACTACTCCGCAAATCTCTTTTCTGTTTCGCTTGTGTTTCGACACCAGCGCCCTTTGTCCACGCCCCGTGCATGTGTCTACGTCGATAAACGCCATCGCCTTGACGATGAGACTGCCGGATATATGTTTCTGCTTGTTGACTCCTAGCTTTTTTTTATTCACCTCATACTGCAACACCAGCGCCCTTTGTTGACGCTTTCACATTCATTTTATGCTTGAAGTCATCGGACTGCCGCACAATTGTTGTATATTCAAAGCTATGTGTTTCTCTTCGCCGCCTCCGTTATCTTTACTTTTACTCGTGCTTGTCTCCTTGTCTTGTGTTTACGTCGCGTTTAACTCTAGGTACTTGTATTTAAGACTCTATAATTCGCGTTGGAATAGTCAGTTGAGTTTCCCTCCCTTTTTCTCTGTGTCCGCTTCCTCCTTTGCGTGAATTCGACAACTGTTCGGGGCAGGCCTTCACTTGACAACATCCGAGTTACCGTTTGCTTCGCGCTGCTCTCTTTTATCATAAAGATAGTCTCTCTTCTCGTTTCGCATTCTACTAACCCGTTTCTCTCGATTTATGGTCTTTGGTCATGTTCGTCCGCACCCGCTATCACATATTCTGTCGGGTTCGAACGACCTTTCTTCGTCTTTCAATCTGACAAGTTTCGATTTCAATTTTGATCTTGACACTCTCACTCTCGCACGTCTCACGTCTAGGCTGGCTGCTTAACCCGCTCCCTCCTAAGTCCTCCTATCCATCCCCTCGCCCGCGTTATTCACCCACGCGATAAACGCTCTTGGGATGACTGCTTCCAGCACGTTCTCTTTTGCGAATGTTGAGCCTTATCCTGAACAGTTCCCACTGTTTTGCACTGTCATCTCGCCGCTTGGTTCAGGTATCGGTCTCTTAAATTTCGAAAGCTCAAGCAACCCCTAGCGCTCCACTTACAGATTGAACATACCACATTCAACTCGCTCTCACATTCTTGCCCGCAACTTACGCACGTCTCTTCTCCTGACTCTACCGTGTCAACCCCTTTGAACCCAGACCCTCTCATAGCAATATTGATCGTGATGGGCTTCGTGAACTCAGTAGACACCTCTTCCGACACGTTCACGATGAGAATCTATCAGTGGTTCGAACGGGGAACTGTTGACGACGAAATTACGATCATAGGAGAGATGGACAGGACACAAACTTTCCCTCATCCCTTGCACCGACCACCACACAAGGACGCGTGCTGCTCATGTCCTTTGCGTTGATACGCTTGTTCTCTCCTTGAGCCCTGAAAAGGCTATTTTTACAGTTTTCAGTCGCTTTCCCCACTCTGCTTGCCTGCGCTCTCTGTACATGCCATGTTCCCGCACTATCCCGCATTCCCCCGCTCTACGCACTCCTCTGGTCCACTTTCCCGTGCTTGGACAAGATTAGATTTCTCCCCTCGCATTTCAGATATCAGAGAGCTCATTGTAGCTCATCCCTAGTGTTCCCCAGTGTGCCGCACTCGCGCATGGCCAAGTAGAAACTCAAGCACAACACGTTCCCGACCGAAGCGGTCACCCTTGCAAAGTTACGCACCGTGCGGAAGCATGGGCGACCGTTTTCAGAGCTGGAGCGGGCACCTGTGCGGTTCCTGTGGTGCGCGTTGAAAGAGGTTTAAACGATTACCGTTGCTGCTGCTTCACAGACCATCTGTAGAACTTGCAAAAATTCCGGCGTCAACGTTTGCGAAATAGAGTAGACAGTACTAGAAACATTACTGAAATAAAGTAAAATTTCCGTTGGAGATTTCGCAAAATATATGAAAGCCAGTCACTATTATAGAGAGAATGATGGAACGATAGATAGGAGAAAAAAGGGAATGAAATGACGTGGCGCAGAGGTAACCCGTGATGACACCAGTCAAGTTCGGGCCTATGAAATACGGCGCACTGGCTGTCAATTGGACACATATTACGGTGTGGTTTGCATACTGACCATTGTTCTCGCTCTCCCAGCTCCCTGCCCTGACTACCATCCCATGATCTCAATTGTTCGTTGCCGTAGAGATCGACCATGATCTATGAGCACACGACGTTGTGGGGTTGCCCCTTTTGGGCTCGTTGCGTTCCTGCGTCGAGGGTTGTTCATCACGAGCCAGAGTGTAACGCCACCACAGGGGCGTTAAGTACGACGTGTACTTCGAAGTCAACTGTCAAAGGTTCCGGTAGAGCGAGTCGGTTAGGACTCAGTTCGGTGATGAATAAGAGTCGTTCTAGCTTCGAGAGCTTATCGACCTTAGTCAGAGTAAACGATGCTCAGGCACGAAGGCAAGCGAGGGACTTAAGCGCAAAGGCAAGTCAGAGATGGATTCGTGAGTACTGATGTGGTATTACACAAGAAGTCAGAACTACCGTACAAGCTAGGTAGTACACGACTTATATACAAGTACATGATGTTTGGTTACACCAAACATATGGCGCGATCCTAGGATACGGGTCCTAGTGAGCTTATCGTACTATGAGTCATATCGAAAGTACTAGTAGTTTCCGCGGAGTCACGCGGGACTCTGACGTCGTCAGCGGATTCTAAAAGTCGTAAAACCTACCAATGGTACGATCATGGGGTAGGTGCGAGATAAGGGCCGAGACTGGAATCTGATCGGATCCTAACCATATACGAGTCACAAGGTTATCAAGAAAATGGAAGCAGTCAACGGAAACGGTCAAGTGGTAGAGAAGACAATAAGGGAAAGCAATAATGGGTCGTAACATTACCCCCCCACTAGAATCGAAGTTGCCACAACTTCAACTAGTCACTGCCGACATAGTCATAGACGTCAGCGTCTACATCATTAGTGGGAGTGGGACTGCGCGGAACGGGACAAGTGTGCCGTTGTAAGAATAGATGACGGCCTTGTTCTCCACATTTTCAGCATAGTTCGTACATGGGGCAGTCGATTTCGTCATGCTGGGCGTCGAAATGGAGGCACTTTCCACACCAGCGAGATCAGTGGGAAGGTTCTTCATGGCGAGGAGCCATAGCCGACACTCGTCGAATAAGGCATGACTGGATGCCATGGCTGTTGCTACCACAGTAAGCACATGCATATATTATCCTTCGATTAGGACAATCTGCGATAAGGTGGTCAGCAGACTTGCACATGAAGCACTTCTTGGCCCGCTTCTTGCTCTTGCCTTCCCCTTGTAGTCGTGGCATCTCACATGGCCCTCCTACCCTTGGTGGGAGGGGCATGGAGTCAGCGGTGTGTCGGGGTCGAGTGGGTTTTGCTGTGAGTTCGGCATATTTGTCCGAAATGAGAGGGATTGCTCGGGCGTACTGGAGCCACTTTCGTATGCTTGCGAATTCCATGTCCAGATGAAACTGGTCACGGGTCGCCTCCGCCTCCAACCTTCTCAGGTCAGCGCGTCGCGTATTAATGGCGTCCCTTCGCGTCAGACACTCTCGTAGTTGTGAAACATCGGCATGCAGTCTTGGATCATGAAGTTCGTTAAGAACTTCATCGAGAATAAGGCTTCGGGGATCGTGGGGATGGAAGAGGTCGATTTGGTTTTCCGTCACCGTTTGTGGTAGTCGTTCAGAATAAACGGTTCGTAGAAAGACCTGTGTAACGTAGCTGGGCTGCCCTTTTCCCATAGTCCCTACACACTCTTGATAGTGTTTCTGGTAGTAGATGTACTTGGCGACCTCCTTTCGCCCTTCTTCTCCAATCATAAGGGGAAAGAAGGTCGGTTGTGTAAGGTCGTTAGGGAAAAAGGGTATGCCGGGGTACTCAGGGTTTTCTTC
>WTXK01000721.1:0-21228 GCA_025769895.1 Lactarius psammicola
ATCTCATGCGCAATACATGACTTTCCCGTGCCTGCTTGCCCGAAAAGAACGAGACAGCGCTCGGAAGCGGGATCATTCACCCAATTGATAATGAAGTCCAGGAAAGCCGTGCGTGTTCCCGTAAGACAACCCTTGTTGGGTGTGAATCGCGAGCCTGTCCCGTATGGGATTTCTCCGATTTTTCTGTCTAGTTCTATGACGATTATCAGGTCAATACCCCTCAAGGTATCTGGACCACGTACCGGCGTCTGAGACTTGGCTCGACACCCACTTCAGCTGGGTAGTCATCATGTCAAGCTGACTCGAAATCCTGCCGACATTGGTCGACATTATTCCCACATCCGCCGAAATTATTCCTACATCGTCCAGAATTTGGAGTGCGGTTATCTCTGTGGTGATGGTGGCCTCATCCAAGAAGGCTGCGTGGAGTTCGAGAAGGGTGGTGCGGAAGTCCTCGATTTGTTTGTCAGCTTGGCTGCCAGTATTCTTCAATATTCGCTTCCCTGAAACCCACATGTTTACGTCGGCCACTGCGTCGGCCACTGAAATGGGTAAATATTACGTACAGAATTGCGAATCCTTTGCGTAGGATCGAATAAAGTCACAACAATTACAGACATGCTGTAACATGAGCGTAAGAATTTGTGCCTGCTTAGACTCTCGCCTGAGAGCTTTGAAGGTGTCTTCCCGGTTCGCGAAATCAAACGCGTCATGCATGGCACCAAGTAAGGTTCGGATGTTGTTGTCACGTTGAAAACTGTTCTAGGAGCGTCTAGCGTCCAAATGAACATAGCATAAGTATTTTTGTCCGACAATAGCGCAAAAAGGTCACCTTAGGGATCGCAAAAAGTAGACTATATGCTATCTTTGCATACGGGTGAAGCTGAAGGCAGAATTCTGAATCAAGGATTGGCAAAAAGGACATTGCAACGCACTTCTGCAACTGAGCTCACAGTATCCATCACCCATTTGATCCTCTCAAGAGCACCTTCCCACGTATTCGAGAGATTGATTGTCGTTATCGCTTCGTCGGCGTCATGGAGAGTGTTCTCAGCAGGTGACATTCCCGCCCGTCGATCGGCTGGTGGCGGCATAGGGGTGCTCATCTCGTTAGGAAGGCGATCGGTCGGATATGAGAGTGTTTTAGAGTCGATGGTGACGGCGGACCGAGTGGTGTTCGTGGAGTCCTGGGCCCAAGAGGGATTAGTAGCTTCGCTGGGTGGCAACTCGGTCGGTCGGGGATTGGTGGCGTTGATGGGCAAGACCAAATAGGATGTTGTGTCAGGTGACACAACGACCGTCAACCAAAGCGTGACCGGCTGGATCGATTGTCCGGCCCGTCCGTCGGCGTTGGTGAGAGAAAAAGGGACGTCTACAACCGAGATCAGCTAGTCAAACAAGCGAGACTTCTAATAAGAAACGAACCAGTTTGGGATTCGACAGGTATCGATATTTCGTGTGTTCCGATAACAACATCAGGACGTGTGAACCGCTTCTCATAGAGGCAAAGTATAAGATGTGAGAACTGTTGTGTAGAACTAAACAGAACTTCAAGTTATAGCTGAAAAATAAGACGAATAAAGGAAAGTCGTACAAGGCACCGAGCTTCTGATTCCAGTGCACCGTCGGTCCATCAACCTGGACGCTTTCCGTCTTCTTGATTGTCGCACGATTGGCCACAGTGACAAAGCACCGCCTCTTCAGGCCAAACCGTTTCTTTATATGTGGCACATTTTGCGCTCGGAGGACTGACCAAGAGATTAGAGTTAGGACGAGTTAAGACTTAAGTACACACCGGTCACTTCGACACGTAGCTGGGAGACGCCTTCATGAGATTCGGCGACTTGAGTGCTGTCCAAGGACGGTTCTTGAGCGAGCGTACTACATAAAAGAAGGGACTGACACACCCTCCTCCTGAGATTTGCGATGCCGAGGGACCCGGACTGGGTAGTGGGTCATTATCAAGAAAGTCACAGGGCAATCGCCAACTACGCACGAATTCAAGTCCATTTGCTGGTGCTTCACATCTTGTGCAGCGGCCATATCGGATAGAAGAATGGTTTGAGGGTTAAAGTGAACGTGCAGTCCGAGCGTCTAGGTAACGTTCTGAACGATCCCACGATTTTCAAGGGCGCAACTCGAAACGACCGAGCCGGATATATGCGCGCAAGCCCTCGTTAATCCAGGTACACGTCGCTTCCCCATAAACCAGACGCTGTTTTCGCTCGCTCCAGTATCAGGTTTACCCCCAGAACTGCTTGTTAAGCTTGTCAAACGTGCCTTTTTCTCCTTTCTAAACTCCTTCTCACCTTAATAACTGACGGCTACGACCTTCAAACCGCCATCTTCAAGACCCTCACCCCTTGTTAGAACGAAACATTCGACCCTGTTGCGTCACTATGTTTTTCTCTTCCCTTTTCCTCTTTCTAACCACTCTTACACCCCTCCGCAGTATCATTCGAGAGTCGTCCAACGTCCAAGTTCAAGTTTTTGATCAACGCAAGTTCCAGCGCAAAGACCAGGACTACCGTCGGAGACGATCTCAACCATTATCAGGGCAGAACCGGTATGTCCCCTTACACCCTCCCTTTTTTTCTTCTTCTTGCAGTCCTTCTCATACATATGTATCACCCCGACGTTAGTCATCCAGAACCTTGGAACTCTAGCTCGAGCCTGGCGGCCAAATCATACACGGATACCTATGTTCTCACTCGGTACAGAAGGCCAACATTCCTCCCGTGGCGGTCAGCTTCCCCAACAACTGGAACTTTCCCGGTTCTTCAACGATATATGAATATCCCGTTCGTCGACTTCGGCAGGTGACGCCAGCAACACATTACCAAGCCGCAGCTCCCAGTCGCCAGTTACATCACACAGTCGCGGAGACACTTTAGTGCCTACTACCCCGCACCACCATTAGAACTATCTTGTCCCTTTCTTCCTTACCCATATGCAATCCCGAAATCCTCTCAAACCGCGGCCCATATCTATCTGAATCCATCGCTCTTCCACATCACCCCACGGAATAGCCGGCTGCCCCGCCCGTGCAACCACATGGTTGACGACCTGTGCCGCTCGAGAGGGTCCCCCACCCGGATGGGAGCTCGATACGATTCGTGTGGGTGACCATACTATGTCGACTACAATACACGCAGCACTGCCTGGACCTGCCCATCCCCAATATATGGGCGTCTATTCCCACAGATCACGTTCTGTCCCCCGTTTGCGCCACCGAGGGATTCCATCTCCGAATTCAACCAACGCAGACGGCACCCACGCGCGGGCGTGTACTTACCGCAGGCCCGTCCTTGTTTCGTTGACCATCACTCGCGCACGATAACGTGGAATAACCCTAGGTGGACCTCGGCGGCTACCACGATGACGATGATACTCGTGAACCGCGCCACGCTCGGCCTGCTGCCATCTATTTGAGAAATGCCCATGACGTCGATGTGGCCCGTCTACTTTGTGGACCACAACACCCGTACAACCACGTGGGACGACGCGTGGCTATCAAGGCCGACGCGCCGCAGTACAAGCGCGACTACCGGCGGAAGATCGTCTACTTCCAGAGCGAGCTGGCGGTATGCCCGATCACCGACGCCAAGTACGACGTACGCGCACCGAGTTGGGTCTTTGAGGAAAGCTTCGCGACGTCATACATCTCCGACCGGAGGACCTCTGCAAATGGCTCATGGTCAAGTCCGAGGACGAGGATACGCTCGACTATGGTGGGGTCTCCCGCGAGTGGTTCTTTACGAGATGTTCAATCCGAACTACGACCCGTTCGAGTACTCGTCGCACGATAAATATGACACATGCTCCAGGTCAACTCGGCCTTGGGCGTGAACTCGGAGCACCTCGACTACTTCAAGTTCATCTGCCGCGTTCTTGTCTCGCCGTATTTTATCGTCGGATTGTTGATGCTTTACTTTGTGCTAGACATCTATAAGATGGTCCTCGACGAGATGGTGAACCCAACGGACCTTAACACGGGCGATTACGAGTTGCACAAAGACCTTACTTGGATTTTGTGCGTGCTCATCGTCGTGGTCGTGGTGTTGGCTGATACCTCTTTTTGTCACAAGGGGAACGATGTGATGGGTGTGTTCGACAAGACGTTCTCCGTGACGGAAGTCCACTTTGGCAAGCACGTCGTCATCGGACTCAGGCAGGGCGCGGCTGCACAGGACGTGACGAAAGCGAACAAAAAGGATGTCGGTCTCGTCGCGGCGCACCGGATCGCAGGGCGGATCGCGGAGCAGTTCCACGCGTTCATGGAGAGACTCGGAGACGTGCTGCTAGATCTGCTCCGCGTGCTCGACGAGCATGAGCTAGAACTATTCATCGGGGGGATGAAGGAGATCGACATGGACGAATGAACGCGGTTCACCGACTACCGCGAGTTCAAGGAGATGGACCGGGTGATTGAGTGGTTCTGGGCGCGTCTCTGCTCGTGGCCCGCAGAGAGCACGTTACGCCTGCGCCAGCTCACGACTGGCACCTCGCGCATGCCTGTCAGTGGCTTCAACTCAACACTACTTCAACCTCCTGAACGACGACCCGCGCCACCCACGATCGAGAAGAGCGGCTCGACTTTTTTCGAGGACGGAGGACATGTTCGCGTCGTTTCATGATGAGTCGAGCACCAATGCTTTAAGACCCAGCACCGAGGCCCGGACGTCTGTTCTGCATAACAACTGATCACTGACTAGGTGAAGATGTATTTTGGGCGACACAGGATGGCGAGGCCGACCCATCGGCTGCTCTGCAGCACCACCTCTGAGTCAACCAACCATCCGAAACCTCACACCTATTCGCATACCGAGTCGAGAATGAGCACCGGCCCTTGATAAAGACCAAATTCTTCGAAAGGGTGGCAAAGAAGCCCCTGCGCGGGCGTGGCATCCGGACCCCTATGAAGGCAAAAGGATCGCTGGGCAGGGCAGACGACTCGTTTCCTTACTTACCCGTGCAAACACCAGCCTCCATGACTCCCTACATCCAGAGAACCCCCGCACTACATGAGGTTTTCATCCGCTGCACGGTGCCACCAGTTCGCTAGCTTAACATTCACGCCGTCCATCCCCTGCAAAAGGTAAGCCCTGCTGCGTCATTATTCCTAACAGAGAGACTGACCATTAATTCCTTGCATACCAGATTTCGCTACCTCGCCTTGGATAAATTGACTCCTCATCGATCACCCCCGGTCGAGAAGCACTTTCTGTTTGCACCCAAAGCCTCTACCACCTTTTCCTCCTCTACACCACACATATTCCTCAAATCTAGTCTACTTAATAGTGCCTCGCACGAGAACCTCCCCCTTCCCCTTCCCCGATACTGTAAGAGTAGACATTACATAGCTTCTCGACTCTCGTGTACTGAGCACTATTGTACAGACCCCTAGTATGCTTGCTTCTTTTTACTTTTGTGACGACGTTTTCCATCTACGTCTGCGTTTCCGCGTTTCCTGTTTCCTATTTACTCTCGTACTTTTATTCAATAGTCTTGCCCTTGGGTCGACGTCTATTACTCGCTACAATACAGCGCCCCTAATCTTTCCTAAAGGAAAAGGAGCGGCCCGCAAAGACTATCAGCTAGTTCAGTATCCTATACGTTCCAGAGCTTCCACTCGAGTGCGATCTGCGTTTCCTCTCGAGCGTGCCCCAGGCTTACATTCTGAAAATATACGGATCAACCTCGGTCAACTCGGTCATGCGGCCTTCGAATGCGGCCTACGTTTTTGATGATTGGAGATTACTATAATACTGAAGATGAAGAGTGATATTAAGTGCATTGGATAAAGCTTGTGACCGTGGTATCATGTTCGATTGAAAGAACCCACGGACGCAGCTCAATTGGACCCCCCCCTTGCAACTTTATATATCTTCTCCACGTTCTCTGTCGACATCACCGTCTCTTCTCCCACCTGGGTCCATCCCTGTCTCTGTTTTTACAACAAGAAGCACACTCAGACGAGAACACGGCCTTGCACCGCCCACAGAGGTCGTCCTCGAGAAGAAGTCTTCCCACTCCTCTGCTTCCATCTACAACGAAAAGCGGAACCCTCCCCATGTCGATGCCAAGGCACTCGTCGTCAACAGTACCCACGATGACGGCGAGTCGTCCCGCCGCCACAGCCTCATCCGAGTTTTTGACCCTCGTCGGTCCCGCCCTCCTCATCCTCGGCTGATGGATCTCCTCCACCATCATTCACGCGACCCGCCACCGATGGATCGTACAGACCATCTTCGCCTGAGCCTTCATCCTTATTATCGCCTTCCGGTTTATCCCCAACTCTGTCGTGACCCGCCCCGTCGAGGCGGTGTGGGTCCCCCTCGTACAGGAGCCCTTTTTCCGCATCCAAAAATACATCCGCTTCGCCTTGGGCTGGCTTACATCAGTTGCGTTCCAAACGCACGGATCTCACGATCCGGTCCGCTCTGGACCGGCCACAAATTCAGTCTCCGCTCAAAATACACTTTTTTTTCTTTATTGTAGTCATTCCTTTTAATCAATAGAATAAACATTTATTAACTAATAAAATTTACATAAACTATGGACTTTTTTTTCTAAGTCGAGAGGAGGGGGCGGGGGCGAACACTAGGAAGCATAGGGGGGCCGCGCGCCCCATCCCGCGCGGCCCCCACTGCGTGCCCCGCCGTCCGCTTTGGAGCGACATGCGTGGTACGCACGCCGCCCCTGCGCGTAGAGCAGACGGCGGGGCACCGCCTCCGGGCTTGAGCGCGCCCCCCGGTTCACTCGTCCCCTTGGCGCGGGCACCGCTTCCGTGTTCGCGTGTCCTCCCGTTCGCATGTTACCCCTGCACGCGAACCAGGGGGATGTGGGGCTGCCCCGGGTTTACGTGCGACCGGGTGTCGCCGCGCGCCTCATTCCGCGCGCCCCCCTCCCGCTTGGTTTGTGCGTCGCCCCGACCCTCCGTTCCGCGCAAGGTGGGCGCGAAGGGGAGTACGCACCCACTCCCCCCATTCGCGCACCCCTTCGCGCGTCGCGCCTGCGCACAAACCAGGGGTGGAGGGAGAGGGGGGGCCGCTCCGGGTTTGCGTGCCCCCTTTGCGCGGAAACGGGGGAGCTCCTCGCGCGGTCCCCCGTTCGCGTAAGAGGTGCAGGGGCGCGGGCAACAGGGGGGGCTGTCCCGCGCAGACTCGCGTTCGCGTCCTGTGTACGCGTGAGCGAGGGCGGAGGGGGGGCTTACCTTTCCCGCGCCCCCTGCACCCGATGCGCCTGCTTTGCGCGTAAACGGCAAGGGGCGCGGGCAAAAGGGGGAGGGGGTTGTCCCACGCGGTGGAGGGGCGAATGGGGGGGGGGGGGGGGGCTTCGCGCCCCCTTTGGGCGCAAACGGGGGTGGGAGCAAAGGGGTAGGGCGTGCCCCTTCCCGTACGGCTCCCCGTTCGCGCGCAAAGGGAGGCGGCGGCGCAAGGGGGAGGGGGGTCTTGTGTCCGCGGTCCCCCGTTTGTGTCCTGTTCACGCATGAACAGGTGAATAGGGGCGGAGGGGGGGCAAAGGGAGGGTGCGTACCTTCCCGCGCCCCCTGTGCACGCAAACGGGGGCAGGGACTGAAAGAGGGAGGCGGGCGCAAGGGTGGGAAGAGGAGGGGGCGGGCAAAGGGGGAGGCACAAGGGAGGAGGCTGGCGGAGGGGCGCGCTAGGCAGGGGCCGTGCAGCGACGCGGGAGGCTCTGCCAACAGGGCATGCGGAAAGGAGGGACAGAAAGGAGGGGGCTGGCGGAGGGGCGCACCAACGGGAGGGGGGCGCGTGGAAAGGGGGGCGAACAGGGGCGGGGGAAGGGGGGTTGTTTGTCCCACGCATCTGACAATACACAAGCGAGCGTTGTTTACGTTTTATTTGGTTTTATTTCAGCATATTTTACATTGTTATTGCAATATTTACTCTAATAACAAAAAATGAAAGACAAAAAGAAATCAAAGAAATCGGAGTTTTAAATTGAGTAACGGAGAAACGGTCAGAGCGGCCCGGATCGTGAGATCCGTGCGTTTGGGCAAAGACTGCTTACATCATCGCGGTCATCCTCGGCTCCGCTTTCGGCTTGAGACTCGAGAACGTACGTGTGCCGTGCCCCCTCTCCTTTCCCCACTTGCTGATCCTCACTTCGTTACCTTTTCTTTTACCCCTTAGGGCACGAACCATGGCGATCGCGTCATCTCCGTCGTGGGTCTCATTGTGTTCCAGTTTGGTTTTTATGCTACGTCGAGGAACCGCTCCGCCATACAATGGCGGACTGTCATCGTCAGTCTGTTCGTCCAGCAGGCAATCGCCCTCTTCGTGCTCAAATCCGGTCCTGGCTTCCATACCTTTAAATGGCTCGCGACTCTCGCCTCCGACTTCCTTGCCCAGGGCCTTGTCGGTGCTGCATTCTTCTTCGAACTAGACACCGTCAACATGCACTGATTCTTTATCGACGTGGTATGTCATTTTGCGACCTGTGACTGGACCACTGTGTTTCTCACGCGCTACTGTAGCTCTTCACGATCATCTTCTTCATTGCGTTCATGCAGATGCTGTATTACCTCGGAGTCATTCAATGGATCATCAAGAATTTTGCGTGGTTCTTCTTCAAGACGATGAACGCGTGGCGCCGAGGCCGTCATCACAACTGCTTCTCCCTTCCTCGGTCATGGTGAATCAGCGTGTTTGGTGAGGCCCTTCGTTGACATTATGACCGAGTCGGAAATGCACCTCGTCATGACCTCCGGTGGGCCTTTTGTTGAATGTCAAGGGCTTATCCCAATGCTGAACCCGAGCCATTCAAGGATTCTCTACCATCGCTGGTTCCGTCTCGAGCGCTTACATAAGCCTGGGCGTCCTAGCTCAGAACCTTATCACTGCCTCTATCATGAGTATTCCTGCGTCGATTGCGATCAGCAAGGCCCGTGTTCCAAAGCTAGAGGAGACCATGACGCGTGGAAGAATCGTCGTTGATCGTGGCGAGGACCCCAAGGACGCGCTCGTGAACGCATTGCACGCGTTTGCCAAGGGTGCCGTTCTCGGTCTCGTCGTCGCTGGCCAGATTCTCTGCAACGTGCTCACCCTCCTGTCCCTCATCGGGACGATCAACGACCTGCTCACCTGGATCGGCCGCGGCTTCGGCATCCACCACCCCACTCTTCAACTCGTCTTGCGCTACGTCTTCTACCCCATCACATTCCTCGTCGGTACGTCTGCCTTACTCCTGCCCCCAGCCCTCTCTGACGCGCGTCCCCCTCCCTCCAAACAGCCGTTCCCCTCTCTGAGATCCCGCGGGTCTCGGAGTTGCTCGCGACGAAGCTGGTCGAGAACGAATTTGCGGGGTACCTGGATTTGAAGGCATTGATGTCGTCGAACGATGCTTTGTCGACGCGCGGGTTCACGATCGCGTCGTATGCGTTGTGTGGGTTTGCGAACCTCGGCTCGCTCGGCATCCAGATTGGCGTGCTCTCCGCCCTCGCACCCTTGCGCATACGCCTGATTGCTCGCATCGGTCCCAGCGCCATGATCTGCGGTTTCATCTCGACGCTACAAGCTGCTGGCATCGCGTGCGAATCTCACCATTCTTTTCCACTGTCGTCTCTCTGGTCCATGAGCGCTGATGTGTAGTTGCTTGACTCTCTTGTAGTGGCATGCTCGTCTGATCCTGGGATGTATTGTTGCGCAGAGTGCGTAGGGGTGGTTCTTGTACGATGTCTGTCTGCCTTTTGTCCACACTTTCTAAAATATATATTCCTTTTTGTCGGGGTACAGTATCACTGGTGTGAGAACGACTTGTGACACGACCCAGTATTTGATATAATGATATTATGCGCTCCATTCTTTTTTTTTGTTTTGGTCGTTATGCGCTCCATTCCTACCAGAAGTTACTGCGCCTTCTATTCCTCTTCAGGTCCCAAGTCAAGAATGACATATGACAGGATGATGAGTTAAAACAAAGCGAACGTGTTCAGGGACCTGCTCTACGCTCTCCACGGCGCCTACTTGACAGCACTGTATCGAGCATAATTAGTGCTTTTCATTGTTTACACACAGGAACTGCAAGATAAATTGGCTAGTTACTACTGAAATAGCACTTCAAATAGTCTTTGTCCTGTGATGTAGCGAAGACGCGAAGTGTGAGAGATCGAGTAGAGTCGTTAATGAAATCAGCGACCGTCTCATGGAGTTGGCATAGTGAAAAACGGGCGAGAGTTAAAACATGCGCACGTAAGGACACAGAAATAATGCACTTAAGCACAACAGGAGTGTAAGAGAACGGGAATCGGATCACTGGAATGCTGTCATTTCGAGAAGATGACCAGGCTATAACGAATCCCAACCACTAACGCTGATTGAAGATGAAGCTGCCCCGATAACTCTACAACATCCGGCACATTACATTTCACTCTGGACCGCCTAAAAAAAATACGGTTTGCTATAACGGTCCTATCTAGGCGTCAATACAAGTATTCCAACTGGATCCATGTACGGAAGTGGAAAGGTCAATCTGGGTCTCATGTTCGCCGGCAACCCATAAATTATATGGGCGATGAAGATGTGCCCTGTGTATTAGAGGGATCCATACTAAAAGTTTGCCATTACTACCACATATCCATCCCTCGTCATTGATAATGGACTGGTCAGTGAACTCGGGGTGTCTTGTGGTTACTGCATTTCCTGTCGTAGCATTTAACAGGCTATTTGATCCGTGTTCTGATGGGATGATGTGTTGGTCATCTGAGGATAATGCTGTAGACTTGACCGGATCCATGTGTCCAGTAAATGGGGCTGCCACTGTCCATCCATTTGAGACAATCCACACATGAATTGTTCGATCATGCGAGCCTGAGACAATGTGCTGGCCATCTGGCAAGAATGCCACAGAATAGACCCAAGCTGTGTGTCCAGCAAACAGACCTGCCACTGTCTCTCCTGTCATAGCATTCCACACACAAATTGTCATATTGTGTGAGCCTGAGATGATGCACTGACCATCTGGTGAGAATGCCACAGAATAGACCTCATCTGTGTGTCCAGTAAATGGGTCCACCTGTTATGCTCACATGGGCGATCGTACGATGTGCAACTAAGTCAAGTTCAAGGTAGAGTGAAACCAGGTTAAGGTCTCAGTTCGATGATGCACAAGTAGCACACGGAGCAGGGCTCAACATGGCACAGAGGAAGTGACTTGAAGGTCCTTCTGAATAACAGAGGTGAGGCAATAGACAAAGGCCCACACGTTCAACTAAAGGTATCCTCAGAAAGGAATCCCCTTAATGTCTGTGAGACTGAAGAAGTATGTGATTCAAGAAGAAGTCAAGTCTACTGTATAAGCTAGGTATCCTACAACTTATATACTAGTACAGCACCAAAGAGTCACAAACATATGGTGTGATCCTAGGATCTGGGTCCTAGGAATGAGTCATTGTATAGTACATGTGATAATAGGAAAAGAACACTGTAGAAGGCCATAGAATAAAGCATCAGTCAGCAATGAGTCATATGAGTAATTGATATGAGGTAAGTCCGGCACTTGTACATATATGGAAAGAGATGAGTCAAAAGATATGTGTAAGTAAAGAAAGTGTCCAGAATTGTAACATTACCCCCCCTTTTGGTGTGAAGTTGCCTCAACTTCTAGTTAGAACCGTCATATGTGCTGTTAAGGTCCCAGTTGTTGCCATCTGGAGGAGTGGGCGTGCTGTTATGAAATGACAGTGCACATGATCCCAAGCCCTTAAAAGAGGGGCAACTGGAAGAGGAATTATTTGGTAACAATCAAGTATGGGCAGCAGTACTTGCCCAAGAAGAGCAGCATCACGCGGAAGTCATGCGACAAAGGGCTGAGTATCACGGCATGTCGCCAAGTACGAACTCACGTGACGAAGAAGAAGTTAAACAGATGCTGTAAGACACGCAAGCAAGGATGGAAAGGCTCTCCCTAGAACCGGATGAGTGGCATTTGCCAGGTGAGTGATCGGCTTATGCATGGACAGCGACACCAGAGTGATCACGTGACCTTTAGGACAGCACGTGACAAGTCTAGAAGTGGCTAGAAGGCCATGGACCATGCCTTATTGTAGCGCCTTGGGGCATGATAGGTGAATGCATCGTTATTGGACAGGACCCTTATCATTCTTATCACTTTATCCCCTATCATTGGCATTAAGGGCATGTGTATGTTTATCATTGCATATCACAGACTTACGGTATCGTTATCTCGAGGGGTGTGCTTATCACACCTCATGGTCTCTTATCTCGGACTTTACTTATCTTTGTGGTTCCTGGATGACTCATTCCTAGGACAATGGTATTAGGGTTTGCTGGGTTTAAACCTGCACCCTCTTGTGTATATAAAGGCTGAGGTTTTCACTTTCATACCTTAGCTTTAGCAACTTGTATTCTTTTCACCAATCTAATCCCTTGCCTAGTGCTCTTTGCCTAGTGCTCTATCATCTCTACCCTTGGTGCGATTAGTCAGGAAGACTGCCAAGCAGCCCCACAGACAAGGGGAACCTTGAACCGTTCATGTCAGTATCGAGCAAGTCAAAGTTGATTACTAAGGAACGAAGGATCACTTGAACACGATTGGAGTCACGTGGTTGGTGAACCCCAGCGCAGCGTTAAGTCAACGCCATATGGATGTGGAACCGTAACATGTGCAGTCCTTTGGGCAGTTGTGGTTGTTAAGGAACCTGTAAGGACCCCTTTGTGCACAGTGGCAACATTGAACTGCCTTTGGGCAGTTGTATTCTTTGTGGGTGGCATAGTTGTTGAAACACTTGCCACAATAGCGGGGGCATGTGCTGGGGTCGGGTTTGTCAAGGAGGTCGACGATGTTCATATGGCAAAAAATCCATTTGGTGCCGACATGTTGGTTGCTGTCGCACCACCAGCAATGCTTCTTGACATGAGTGGGGCATTGTTATTTCTTGTGCCCCACTTAACTGCAGCTCCAGCATGTGTAATGTGAGTGCGAGGTCCCTTCATGATGTCGAGGGTATTTGACTGGCCCTCCAGTACAAATAGTGAGTTGAGGGATGTCTGCGCAGGTTTGCTGTGGATATAGGGTGGCGTATCTGTCGGCAAGGGTGCATACCAAGTCTGCCTTTTCCATCCTCTTCCTAATCCCGTTGATTTTGAGATTGGTGTCAAACTGAGCACGTTGCAACTAGGTGAGTTGCTTTTTAATGTCCTCCCTTTGTTTCTGCAGTGTGGTCTGCTTTTGTAGAGTGTCATGAAGGCGTGATACCTCGGCCTTGATGCATGGATTGCTGAGGTCTTGCACTACCTCATCAATGGCGTATGCACAAGGTGTTTGTGTTGAAATTGATCTAGATGTGAGTCAGGAATGGGGATGGGGATACAGATGGGAGGATCAACAGGTTGGAGGTAAACGGGTTCAGCATAGGGAGGTTGGTTTCGTCCCATACATCCTACCACATGTTGATTGTTGTTATGATAGAATATGTAGGGTGCTACCATGCAGGTGGAGTCATTGTCAGAATGGGGAATCATAATAGGGTAGTAATGAATGGAATGTGGTAAGTTGGGGAAGAAGGGTAATCCAGGGTTGTTATCCTCTTCATCTTCGACAGGGGTTCGGTGATAGTCGATGACTTCGTCAGGACTGTTGTCTCCCTCTAACAATGGGTAGGGGGCCTCGTTCTTCTTCCTGCACCGCTGTGGCTATATCAGTGTTGTTGTCAACAAGAGTAGGGGATGTAGGGGGTGGAGTGTGTGGTACGTAAGGGAAAGGTTGAAATGTAGGGGTGAAAACTTCAGATTCTAGAAGTTGGGTGTGATGCATATTAGGTGAGCCAATCATGAGAGGAGGTGTCATGGATGCGTATTATTTTCCCTATTTTTCTGTATTTTTACGGATTTATTTGGGCAAGATATAAGCGGCCAAAGTACTTAAGTTCCTTATCATTAGATATGATAAGATGGTTAGTCACATGATGCCAACATGTGCAACTTTGGGTCACGTGATCGTGGGATACATCATGTGATGTTATTTGACTGTGTGACAGTCTTGCCGTTCTCGGACTTCTATTGTTATAGATAACAATAGCGCATGTGTTTGTTATGATTGGTTAGAACTCTGTAGAATACAATGGAACACTTACTATAGTAGTATTACACGTTGTATTAGGATTTACTCAGCAGATAAGGAGGCCACGTCATCATTTAGTCATAGCCGCTTAGTGTGCATCAGTCAGCACAATAGATAAGGGCTAATAATAGAATCGACGCGTCAGCGCTGTAGTCATGTAGCATTACTCAGTAGTTAGTAATCGACTAAGCGCATTAGTATATAAGACTTGCTGTAGCCTCCTGAGTAGAACCAACTTGTCCTCTTGGTTTCTACTCAGGTGCGCAATCCTCCTCTGTATTCCTTACTTCCCTTTGTAACGCCACCACAGGGGCGTTAAGTACGACGTGTACTTCAAAGTCAATCTGTCAGGGTTTCTGGTAGAGCGAGTCGGTTAGGACTCAGTCCGGTGATGAATAAGAGTCGATCTAGCTTCGAGAGCTTATCAACCTTAGTCAGAGAAAACTGAGCTCAGGCACGAAGGCGAGCAGGGGACTTAAGCGCAAAGGCAAGTCGAAGACGGTTTCGTGAGTACTGATGTGGTATTACACAAGAAGTCAGAACTACCGTACAAGCTAGGTAGTACGTGTCTTATATACAAGTACATGATGTTTGGTTAGACCAAACATATGGCGCGATCCTAGGATACGGGTCCTAGTGAGCTTATCGTACTATGAGTCATATCGAAAGTACTAGTAGTTTCCGCGGAGTCACGCGGGACTCTGACGTCGTCAGCGGATTCTAAAAGTCGTAAAACCTACCAATGGTACGATCATGGGGTAGGTGCGAGATAAGGGCCGAGACTGGAATCTGATCGGATCCTAACCGTATACGAGTCACAAGGTCATCAAGGAAAATGGAAGCAGTCAAAGGAAATGGTCAAGTGATAGAGAAAGCGATAAGGGAAAGCGATAATAGTTCGTAACATTACCCCCCCACTAGAATCGAAGTTGCCACAACTTCGACTAGTCACTGCCGACATAGTCATAGACGTCAGCGTCCACGTCGTTAGTGGGAGTAGGACTGCGCGGGACTGGACAGGTGTGCCGTCGTAAGAATAGATGACGGCCTCGTTCTCCACATTTTCGGCATAGTTCGTACATAGGACAATCGATTTCTTCATGTTGGGCGTCGAAACGGAGGCACTTTCCACACCAGCGAGGTCGGTGGGAAGGTTCTTCGTGACGAGGAGCCATAGCCGACACTCGTCGGATAAGGCACGACTGGATACCATGGCTGTCGCTACCACAGTAAGCGCACGCATATATCGTCCTTCGATTAGGACAATCTGCGATAAGGTGGTCAGCGGACTTGCACATGAAGCACTTCTTGGCCCGCTTCTTGCTCTTGCCTTCCCCGTGTAGTCGCAGCATCTCACATGGCCCTCCTTCCCTTGGCGGGAGGGGCATGGAGTCAGAGGCGTGTCGGGGTCGAATGGGTTTTGCTGTGAGTTCGGCGTATTTGTCCGAAATGAGAGGGATTGCCCGTGCGTACTGGAGCCGCTTTCGTACGCTTGCGAATTCCATGTCCAGATGAAACTGGTCACGGGTCGCCTCCGCCTCCAACCTTCTCAGGTCAGCGCGTCGCGTATTAATGGCGTCCCTTCGCGTCAGACACTCTCGTAGTCGTGAGACATCGGCGTGCAGTCTTGGATCATGGAGTTCGTTAAGAACTTCATCGAGAATAAGGCTTCGGGGATCGTGGGGATGGAAGAGGTCGATTTGGTTTTCCGTCACCGTTTGTGGTAGTCGGTCAGAATAAACGGTTCGTAGAAAGACCTGTGTAACGTAGCTGGGCTGCCCCTTTCCCATAGTCCCAACACACTCCTGATAGTGCTTTCGGTAATAGATGTACTTGGCGACCTCTTTCCGTCCTTCTTCTCCAATCATAAGAGGGAAGAAGGTCGGTTGCGTAAGGTCGTTTGGGAAAAAGGGTATGCCAGGGTAATCGGGATCCGCCTCTTCATCTTCGTCGTCCAGCAAAGCTCTCATGGGATCAGGGGTTGCTTTGACGACAGTGACTGGCGGCGTAAACGTGTGGTCTAGTCCCGCAGGGAACGATTCCTGGGGGACAGCTCGAGATGGGACTACAGGGGTGGGTTCAAGTGGGGGTGGCGACTGTGGAGAGGTCGGTGGTGGTGATTCTACTCCAAGCGCTTCAGTGGCCAGCTTTAGCAAAGGGATAGGAGATTTGTCGTTAATGATGGAGTACGGAGTGGCTGGCGTGCGTGAGAAAGTCGGTAACCCTTCTTCTTGTGAAGGGACAGTGAGGTTTTCGAGGATAATCTCAGAGGGTCGTCGATGGGGAACAATAGAGACGATGGGGGTGGACATGATGGATGGTGAGGCCATAATGTGTCGTCGGTAAGGGGTTCTTATATCTTTCGTCCAGCCCCTTCGGCGGTAGGATGTTGCCGATAGAAGTCGGCGATAAGGTCAGCTGAGTGTCGCACGTTCTCTAGAGGCTCCCACGAACTGTCACTCATGGGAAAACCTTTCCACTGGACTAGGAATTGAAGTTTGCGCCCTCGGCCATACAACCTTGATTGTAGGATGCGCTCTACTTCAAACTCTTCTTCTCCCTCGATAAGGTCAGGTGGGGGTCGCGCGAAGTTTTCCCCATGTAGCTCCGTCTCCTTATATGGCGTGAGAAGGTTCGCGTGAAACACGGGATGAATCTTCCAGGTCTTCGGCAACTCCAGCTCATAGGAGACGTCTGATAAGACCTTCTTGATTCGGAAGGGGCCATATCGTTTGGGCGCTAACTTCGCGGTGGGGTAAAAGGTCCGAAGATTCGTCCCTTCCAACCATACTTGAGTGCCTTCTTGATAGGGGATAAAGCGGGTCTTCCCTCGGTTCGCCATCAGCTGTTGCGCATGTTTAATACAATCTTGCGCATGCTGCCGTCTGATGACCATTTCTTCTAGGCGTTGGTCTACTGATGGGGATGTCGTGGGTTTTGGGGTCCACGTCGTTCGCGGCTCCCAACCCATGATAAGGGAAAATGGAGAGTGCTTCGTAGTCGCATTTGGCCACAAATTATGAGCAAATTGTGCTATAGGCAATGCTTCCGCCCAGTTGTCTTGTTGCACATTGCTCCAGTGTCGAAGATATTGTTCAAGCCATTGGTTTGTTCGTTCCGACTGGCCATCTGTTTGGGGGTGATATGCTGACGAAATATTTTGACGGATACCTAGAGTCACGCACAGTCCTTTTATAAAGGCTGACGTGAACCGGGGGTCTCGGTCCGTAATGAGCTTTCGCGGGATACCATAGTGAGGATATACGTGGTGGAGGTATAGTTGCGCCACTCCTTCCGCAGATATCGACTCGTTGCAAGGTATAAAGATTGCTGCCTTCGAGCAATCATGGTCAGTGATGGTGAGGATGGAGTCGTATCCCTTGGACGGGGGTAGTTTTGTGATGAAGTCCATAGAGACGACTTCAAAGGGTTCCGCGTCTGGGTCTGTTGTTATAGGGAATAAATGCGGTTTTTGTCGATGAGGGTTTATTTTGTTGGCTTGACACGTTGCGCATCCTTTGACATAATCCTCTACGTCTTTCCGCATGTTGGGCCACCAATAGTCTCGTCGTAACAGTTCGTAAGTGTTGGCAATTCCCGGGTGTCCCATACTAGGAGTGTCGTGGAAAAAGGTGATTACCCCCCTCTTAAGATCGTTGTCCCCGACAATGACAAGGGCCTCTCCTTTCCACCATAAGCCATTTAATTTCTTCAAATTATACGGCTCTACCCATCGCAAAACATCTTTTTCTTCGAGGTTTTGTGAGATTTGAGTCCAAATGTCCATGTCGTGCATAGACACCTCTACTGCGCGGGCAAACCGGTCAGCGGGAAGGACAATAACGTTGTTGTTGTCTCCTTCCCCTGTTCCATGGTCGGGCCTTCGGGATAAGGCGTCCGCACGACCGTTGCGGCATCCTGGAATATGCTTTAAAATAAAATCATATTCCGACAATTCCAGGAATTCGCGCGCGACTCGTCTACTGATCTTCCTCGGCTCTTTCCAGTATTGGAGATTGGCGTGGTCAGTGTGAATGATGATTTTATGAGGGGATCCCGCCAAGTACGTTCTCCAAGCCCGTAACGCTTTTACTATTGCCAGCAGTTCTCGGTCATAGATGTCATAATTGCGCTCCTGCTTGGCTTAGTGATTCAGAGTGAAACGCTACTGGGTGCAGCTTTTTGTCTGGGCCTATTTGATTCAGTACGGCCCCTATCGCGACATTTGATGCGTCCACTTCTAGCTCGAACGGCTTCTCCAAGTCGGGAAAAAGAAGTACCGGTTCATCTCCGATACATCTCTTGATGGCGTCAAATGCATCTTGCTGCTTTTTGTCCCCATTGCCACCCCATTTCCTTTTTTGTTAGATCATGAAGTGGCCGCGCTTTTGCGGAGAACCCTCGGATAAATCTTCGGTAGAAGTTACAAAAGCCTAGGAAGGCTCGTACTTCTTGAGGTTCTTCGGTGGTTGCCATTCTTGAATACCTCGGACTTTGACCGGATCCATCCGAATGGTTCCATGTCCGATTATAAGTCCCAGGTACTCTACTTGGCGTACCTCAAATACGCACTTCTCCTGGTTTGACATAGAGGTCCTGCTCTTCACAGATCCTCAATACTTCATGTATACGGCTCGATGATGTGACAAGTCGTCGGCGGTCGCAATTAGAATGTCGTCCATGTAGACGATTACTTCTCCCGTTAGAATCAGAGTTCGGAAAGAGGTCATCCATCATTCGCTTGGAATGTTGATGGCGAATTGGTGAGTCCAAAGTACATTACCAAGGGTTCGAAAAGTCCCTTGTTGGTCTTAAACGCTGCCTTCCATTCATCGCCTTCTTTGAATACGAACGTTGTTGTACCCCAACGAATGTCCAGTTTTGAATATAAGCGCGCTCCCCGTATTCGATCAATAAGTTCCGGGATCAAAGGAAGGGGGTATTGGTTTCGTACAGTGACGTCGTTGAGGCGTCGATAGTCTTGGACCGGTCCGTACTTTCCATCTTTCTTCTTTATGAAGAAGAAAGAGGATGCGTAGGGCGATTTCGATGCTCGAATATACCCTTTTTCCAGTTGTTCGGTAAGGAAGGCGGTGAGCGCTACTCCTTCATCTTGTGTTAACGGATAAACTTTACAATCTAGTGTTGCTGGGGCGTTTGGCAATAAATCGATGGCATGGTCCCATGGTCGCGCAGGGGGAAAACGGTTAGAGGCTTCTTCCGAGAACACTTTGGCATGTCGTCGGTATTCTTCAGGTATCATGTCCTCAAACGTGCGTTGGGGTTTTTTCATCGCTTCTCGTTGCGCTAATTCTGATGCCGTAGTGGTTTTTCGTAGCCACGCGATATGGGGCTCTTGCTCCTCGTCCATCAACTGCTCCCATGCCTCCTCGTCAAGTTCGTACGTCTCCAATGCCCGAATGGAAGCTTCCATGGGCATGGCTTCGTCTGACAAGTGCAGGCTAGTGATGACGACCGGCTGCCACTCCTCGTCAAGTGTAGCATCCCCCCATCTAATCTTGGGTTTCGAACGCTGTGAACCATGGGTATCCCAAGATTACTTCGTCTTTCCCTAGATTTGTTACTAGGAATCGAAGTGTCTTTTCTTCTTTTCCAGTTCGTACTATAAGGTCGGCTGTATTGAGTGATGGCGCCGTCTTGGTTGTGAGTTCCGTCCACATTCCATATCCTGATGGAATTGGCGGTGGTTCGTGTCGAGATTTGGAGTCGTTTGAGTAACGCTGAACAAATAAAATTGTCTGTGGCTCCTGAGTCTATCAGGACTTGTCTTTCGGCTGTCGCGTGTGCAGATTTGAACAAGACTGGGACTCTCATTGATCGATATCTGCTATGATACACGTTAAGATTGAGTGCTCTCGCCCAGGCCGCCGGGTTTAAGCGTCGGGAAAATCCTCTCTTCCAAACAACTTTTCTACCATCAGATCGCGCACTTCCTGGCTCTGCGCCTTTCATCGCTGCGATCTGAGCATCCGCCTGTTCTTCAACCGAAAGTACGCGATTAGACTGTATGGTGACAGAAGAGATGGCGGGAGTTGGTACACTTGTAGTCGTGGAAGTCGATGGGGTGGTTGCGGATAGAGCCGCGCGCGCGCTCTTTTGTGGACAGTTACGCGCGAATATGCCCTTTCTCACGGCACCTAAAACATTTGCCATCCTTTTGAAGCTGGAGCTTGTCAGCGTCCGTGATTGTGACATTGGCTCGGGCTCGTCCAACGTCCATGGCATTAGGGTCTCGTGTTTTACTGAGGGCTTGTACCCACTGTTCTCGTGAGTGAGTCCCTCTTTTTCGCGGCTTTCCTCCTTTCCCCAGTCGCTCCTTGAGGACAAGGTACTCAGCCTGCTGCAGCCTTGTGGCGTCTTTCCACTGTTCCCAGTTAATAGGGTGTTGGAATCGTACAGCGTTAACGACTAACGCGTTCGGCAATCCGTCTTGGAACATGTCAAGTGTAATGGGGTCGTCAAGGTTGTATCCTGCCTTCCCGGCAAGGTTCTGGAACTGCGCAATGTACGAATCGATATCTTCTCCCTTCATGGTAAGGCTTGGGAGTGCTTTGCGTGCCTTAGTTTGTTGGCGGTGTCGGTGTAGGCTTGGACGAAGCGTGTATGGATCGTGTCCCACAAGTTATTTTCGTTGTGGAGCACCCCATTGTTAATCTGTCCTTCCAGCCACTGTGCTTGTTCGTCGACCCAATCGTCTACCAACGGTCCTCTAATATAGGAGAGGAACGTCATGGCTCTTGATAAGGGATGGCTAACTGGTCCACGTTGGGTTCATCCCTCTGTACAATGTGAAGGCTCTAAGGGAACGATTTGCTTTGGCTCCCTGTTGCCGTCAAATTGCGGGGGTGGGTTTCCCTCCCAACCGTCCGTGTCCTCCCTGGTGCAGGCACAATCGGGCAGGGGCAGCCCCCCCGCCGCCGCCGCCGGCCGCCGCCGCCACCACCCCACCGCCACCGCCACCCCTGGAGCTCCTCCTCCAGGTGTGGACCTCCTCCGAAGCGGGACTCCTCCTCTGGTGGAGCACCTCCTCCCGGCGGGAACCCCCTCCGGGCGCGGGAGACCCCCTCCTGTTGCTGTGAGGGTCGTGCTTGCTTGACTTTGTGA
>WTXK01000722.1:0-21199 GCA_025769895.1 Lactarius psammicola
TGGTAAGTAACCAATCACGTATAGTACGGTTATCATGATAGTCCATCCGAGTCATAGATATCGTACAGTAACAAGCCAATCACATACCTCATCCTTATCATACAGTACTGGGTTTATCAGAACCGTTATCTGTGAGTCATGTATCACCTATCACATGTTAGAAGTCCGGGGGTACGAGCTACCCGGAGTCTTGCGTCGTAACATGGAGGAAGGACGCCTCCACACGTCCAACATCGCCAACGTTTATGGCATTGCACAGGTCGACATATAGCAAGTAGTCACGATTCCGAATTGCCTGGTTTTCGAATTGCTGATCCCTTTCACGTTCAGGCTTTGCCCGCGACCGCAGCAGGTCCTCCGTCGTCGCTACATATTTGTGGACGATGTCTTCCGACATCTTCACAATCAACTCCCAGTCAGGCTTCGTATCCGCGAACGCCTTCAGGGATGTCGACTCAGTCGACATCCCTGCAGATGATTCCTTGCGCCAGCATTCAAGAATAACGGCACGCAGTTCGTGGTGCACCACATCGTGCATCCGACGGAACCCGGGCTTTGTTGTCATCAGCCCAGTCTCTTGTGGTCGCAAGATCCCAACATGTTGGTAAGTGCTGTTTACATCCTCGCGACCTTCTTTCCCTTGAAGGTAGGTCCTCCAGAGTGCGTCGACGCATGCCATCTTGTAGTGAAAGAGCCCCAGAACGAAAACGACAAACTGAAACCGATTCTTAGGAGTGTCTTCAATGCGCCGGGAATCCCACACAGTATCAAGACGCTCCTCGTCAGGAGATCGCCATGGACCAGGAGCACAAACTGTGAGAGGTCGACATCACCATTAGACTCAAAGTCCGGCTCCGTTGGGTCACCCAGGCCTCCTTGACGAAGTAAGTTCTCCACTACCTCGATGTTTCTGTCTACTGAAGACTGCTTGATCTTCATAGATCTCATAGGTACCTGGTCGGTCTTCGAGACTGGTATCTTGAGCACGGTATCTGGTACTTCAAGCTTGTCAGACAGGTACCCAAAATTTTGGCCATGATTTATCAATATTTCACGTATGTGCCACGCAAATGCCTTGCGTCGTGGACTGAATTCCATCCCAGGTGACTGTTGATCATATGTATTTGTTGCATGGAATCTGAGCAGATCAAATTCGTCAAAGACTGCATGCGATGATGAAGGGTTTCGAGGGTCCGTGCTCCACAGTGCCTCGGAGCAACGCAACGCCTCAATATTGTCGACGCCAACAAGAGGTATTGCTGTTGCAGACGTAGCGCTCACGAAGGATGACCGATGGGCAAGCATTGGCTCCGAAGTTTTAAAATTGATATCAAAGTTGTCATATGCAATAGCCATCTTGAGTGAACGTAAGCCTGTCTTTATCTTGCGTGCACTGTCTATTGACATTGATTTCACTGCCCGTTGTATAGACTTGATACTGATTGTGAGGCCAGCGTGTGCCAAGACTTTGGCGACACGCTGAGGGACATTCGCCGAATGGATGAAGATCCCAAGAATACCTTGGAGGTGATTACAGTTTTCGTTTGCACTCTGGAGAATAATACTGATGCAAACGATGCATTTCTAGCATTCCAATTTGTAAGTTTACAGTATGCAAGGCAACCCAAAGCGCCTCAATGCCGCTATAATCACGATCACTCGAATCGCAGTGTTTCTCGACAAGACGTCGTTTCGCGAACGCTTCCGTTGCGGCATGTCTTCCTCAGCCTGTTCCCCAGGCTCGGGATCTGATTCGATGCCATCGCCGCGTTCACCCTGACCATCTTCGACATCCATATCCCCTCCGATTTCCCCTAGGTTTCGCTCGGACTCTTCAAATATATCTGCCAGATTCATGTTAACTGGGTCAACGTCAAGTGACAAGCGCCGTTCATCCAGTGCGCCAAGTAGATTGAAAACCAGGCTCCATAAAGACGGAGCAACTTGACGGATCCTATCTGCAAGCCGAGGCATGAATGTCGATTCGATTTGCTCTGCCGTCGCTGCCCTTGCATCAAAATGAAGGCCATGTATCTTCTTGGTCGTCTCTTCAACATCACACCGCAGTGATGACTGTGCGACTTGGAGGGCCCATGTGGTTACAAGGGGATTCGTTGGAGTGTGGCTTAGAAGGCGAGCGCATATATCCAGCGCATCGCGCTCCAGATCTTTCCTCACTAACTGAACACTCTGATCTTCCAGGGTGTAACATCACGAGAGCACATCAGATATGAGAGTGAATATTGTGTAGCCGTTATCAGAGAGACACGAAAGAATGTTGTCCAACGCAGAATGGACTTGGTTATCCATTAACACAGCGCACAATGAGTTAATAAGATGGGACTCTCTCGTGTTCACACATAGACATAGGCATTGAATACTTTTATTACATGTTCCCAAAAGCGGACACACGCGTCTACAATTAAAGAATGACGGTAAACGTGACAAATGAGCCCAACGTTGTCACACCCCGAGATCCCCAACACAAGTGTCCCCAGTCGGTGTGTAGCGTAATGAGGCACTGAAGTTGGGATAAAAAAGGAAGTTGGGTGTGGGAAAGCACACGTGATTAAGAGCCTCTTACGTGGAGCATCGAATCGGGAAGGAGTCTGAAGTTGATGGTGCCCAAGCCATAATCGGAAATTGTGGTCTTATCAGGTAAAGAGGTCTATTAAATGGGGTAAATGGCGAAAAAAAACATGTCGCGGTTGTGTTCCGGACGCTTCTTGTTCCCTGTAACTGAATGTAGCGAATTACTGTGCTTGTGCATCGAATGCTACTGATAGTAGTACTGTAAGCTCTAAACTCGGACAAGTGGTGCCAAGGACACACGATTCCACTTCGAGTCGACATAGCTTGCGAAAATCTCAAAGGGATGCGTATTGATCGTGACCCTCGCACTGCACTAGCGACTGTATTCTCTACTGGCCCACACATTCTTCTCCCATACACCCCCGACCTATACACGCACGATCGAGGAGTGCCTCACGCAAACGCATCTTCCCGAACCACTGGCACTCATCCATCGCCTTTGCCTTCCACGATGCGCCGCAGTGCTCGATGGTGGACAGCGCGGGGAATTCATGACGTCCACCTGGCTCGTCGTGCCTAGCCTCCATCATCTCCATCGTCTTCCAAGGGCGACATGGAAACTCTATGACAGTGCCCCAAATTCTCCTGCCCAGCCCCGTACCATCCAACAACTTGTAGTACACCACCGCGCATTATCAGCACAGAAACGCCACGATCCCCTGACTCCTGCCCAGCCTACCGTCCTCATTCCATTTTCTTCGTGGAAGAAGGGTGCTTGTTCGCCAGGCATGTGACTTGTTTGCGTGGCCCATGCTAGCCTCCAGAGAGATGGCGACCATCGCCGAGACAAAGCCTCCCTTGCCTGTGGCTGTAGTGCGGAGAAGGAAGAGCAAGGTATGCCTCCCGTACCTCCGCCTGGCTTCTTCTATCTAAAATCCCCGTAGTTCCCACCTCCTACGTTGCCGATTCCGACGATGGCCTGCTATCCTACCCGCAGGGCCGAGCCATCCATTAACACCTAGTTTCTAAGACCTCTAAGCCCCTCCTCCGCGATTACTCTCACAAGAAGTGGTAAGTAGTTTGTATAAGTATTTTAGAGCTTTAATGTGGATACCCACTGGCACTACTACCATCATCATCATCAGAGGTACGACGAAGGCATCAGTTATCGTCCCTCCTTTGAGCTGTATACCTTATGCATGATCACTTCTCTGTTGATCTAGTGTGTGGAATTGCTTAAATATCCAGTTTGTAAAACGTGTAAAGCACAATAAGATCTATGAAAGGTTTTGAAAACACACGAAAAATGATTCTAAAGGTGACCCAAAAGCACAAGGACCGAAAAGGTTTTAGAAAAGGACGTGTAATTTTACTGATGTCTATGTCTTCGAGATCGGAGAAAGAGCGTGCAGAAATAACGAGTAGAGGCTTCCTCCTCAGGTCGGACCTATTATATGATTCGGCGGAACACTAGGTCGCGTTAGGCACGCGTCGAGGAGACGAGTGCAGACGCGGGGGTCTAAACCGGACGTCCCCGGAAGGCAAGTCTTCTGAAGGTCGTGAAGCCGTACGGAAAGGAGCGAGCTACCCATAAGATCCAGCATCGTGACCGCTGTAGTGACAAGTATGTGCAAGTCGAACAACCCGGAGATGTACGCGACGAAATCCTCGGCCTCGCGATCTTCGCCGAGTATCCATGTCAGCGCATCTCTTTTTCAGAGACGAATCAGTGTTGAGCGTGATACTTCCCTGCAACCCTCACTTGAATCAGCATTTGCGAGTGATAATGTGACGCTTTATGTATATGTGCCACCACAACTTGATGATATCGATCATCCCGCCAAAGATTCTCCCCAATGTAGGGAGGGTGATAGAATGAGGGCTGGCTTCTAGAGCGTCGGTTATCCAGTTGCGATATCTTCATCAATCTACAGTGTGGAGTAGTGCGGGTTGGGGAAGAAACACAAGAGCAGCGTCGTCGCGATGTATACCAGCGCAAGGGAGACGGTGTACCCGAGAAAGACCCATGCTACGGTTTCGTTGATCAGGAGGAGGAAGTCGACGAGGTCGACGAAGAAAAAATAAACGAGGTGTGGAGCAGCACCCGGATCATCTCCACCGCATGCCCCATGCCAAAGCGGCCAATCCCCGAGAAAAGGTAGGCGCGCTGGCTGAGTAGATCAATGTGTCGTTGCCACGCCTGCTACCAAAAAGTGATGCCCAGGTGAAATCCCAGGCTTAGGAAGCACAGGATGCTAGCCCAGACAACAGGTGGACGCACGGTGTGGAATGTCTGGGGACGTAGGGAGATGCAAAGGCGTGGGCCACAAGATTCCCACGAACTGCTGGGAAACCTGGTTAAATAGGGTCACCGTGACAGTCTGCTCGCCAGGGTCGGGCGACAACGTTCTGAAGTTACCAACGACAAATAGCGAAAATGTTGTAGAACAAAGACCAGTCTATTGAAAAAGAAGGGAAATACTGTAGACATTGTCACGGTTGCAAAGCCGCCCAGTGAACACAGTTTCGCATACGTAATGACATTCCTTTTTAAGCGTTATATCGTCTCGACGCGATGACGTTGTTCTATCTTTCCTACTCCCACCACATGTCGACTTCGATCCAGGTCTTCATACCATTACTTTCGGGACTATGTTCTGTCCCATTGAGCAATACCTCTTGCGTTGGCGACCTTCTGAATGCCATCTGGCAGATGAAGAATCCTTGGGAGAATCTGGGCTTGAGAGATAAGGCTACGTTTTCACAACTTTCACTCCGCTCTTTGGTCAGTGATCTTCAAAAAATAAGCATAACAACTCAGACTTGACTACCTTGACTGTCCACAGGTCTATCCGGTCCCCCTGGAACCACAGGATACCCTCCACAAAAGGGTAGTGGCCAGCGCACGTACAGGGTGGGCGGGTACAGGGGTCAAAGACGAAGTGCCTTTTGGCTGGAGTGACCCGAAGAACGTCCATGTCTACCTCTATATTGATCAAGGTCCAAGTGAGCCCAACTGTAGAAGTTACCCCATTAGGTGTAACACTCAGCCGCCCCGCCGCCAGAGATGCAAGCCGCCGAGACGCTGTACGATAAATTATGGGGAGAAGATCTCAACGTCATACTGAAGGAGATGTCCGACAATGGAACCACCTGGAAATATGTGTCGGAGACAGATATCGACTTCCAGGGGATGTTGATGCTTCGTTATCGTGAACCACGCGGTCTTCTAGTTCGGCCAGAATATGACGTTGCTTTGGGTATGCTTGATGAAGATTTCAAGACCGCAAAGGATTGGAATCGCGGTGGGGTTGTCGTAACCGGTCAACCGGGAATCGGTAAGTTCTGATTGTCGAATGATCGCCTCCTAAATCGAAATCCAGGGAAATCTTGTTTTCTTTATTACCTCCTGCTTCGCTCGTTAAGCGCAATGAGACCCGTAGCTCTTGAACTACCCCGTCAAATCATTATCTTTCAAGACAACGGCGTCTATAGCTTGCCCCTCACGGCAGATCCCAATCGCTTCCCAGAAGGTACTTGGGCACTTTCCGACTCCAATGTTATAACCAAGCGGCCTTGTAATGCCTTCCTGGAAGCCGCCGGGTGTCAAAGGGCTTGGATTATTCAGACCACCTCTCCATTGGAAGTGAGGTGGAAAGAGTGGTCGAAGGAACATAACGCAGATGTATTCGTAATGAAATACTTTTCTATCGATGAGATAACAGCTCTCAGGTTTGTCGGATTTGGCTTCTACAATCTTTCATACTCACTGACCATTTCCCCACAGCAAATTATTCGGTCTCGACGTCGGTAAGATCCAACGCCTTTACGAACGGTGGGGTCCTTCTGCGCGCACCTGCGTAAAGTTATTGAAAGGCGGCGAAGACTCGCATGAACGTAGGGTAAAGAATGCCGCGAAAATGTTTGTCAAGAACCCTCCCATAACTGCAGAATTCGACGAAACGAAGGTCTTTCACGTCCTTTTTTCTATCCGACCAGACAAAGAAGATAGGAATGGGAGAATGATCCAAATTGTAGAGATTGCAACAGATCACATCGAGACGATTATTTCATATGCCGCCGCCGACGCCAAGGCCCAAGAGCGGATCGATTTTTACCAGGAAATATCGAGACGACCAGAGTTCAGAGTATCTGCGGGAAAGATGTTCAAGGGATTCGTTCTTAGCTGGTTATACGCTTGTTCGGGTGTGGAGCCTATTCGTTGCTTCGCCACTGGCCAGCCCGACCTCGAAATTCCGGCGTGCGGGAAGGAGAAGACAACTTTTTTCGACAGCGAGAATCGTTTGGGGAAAGTACAAGGGGATGAACCCCCATTATGTTTCTTGCCTACATCGGAATCATTCCCCACTGGCAGTGCCGTCGTTATCACCCACGAGTTCATCATTACGATTCAGGTGACCGTCTCCGACCAGCACAGCGCAAAGGGAAGTGACTTCGCTGATATCAAGAAACTTATCCCACCCGGTCTTAGTAGAGACAAGTGGCGCCACGTGTTTATCACAGATGACGATGACAGGGGAGTATCGTTGCGAAATCAGGCTATGGGCGAGCTCCCGGAAGACGTTCTCGTCTACTCCGGGGTTTTCGACATTGGGCGATCGGGCGTAACTCGCGAGGACATGGAGGCATTCGACGAAAAAAAAAGGTAAGTAGGTCTTGGCTGCATGGGATTGGTGTTTATTGGGAGATAACCAGGAACCCATCACTGGCAGCAGCGCCCATGCAGGAATAGTACGGACATCGACCAGTTGGGAATGATTACAAGGGATCTGGTAACTTCTCAGGAATTAGGGGCTGAAGAGGACTAGAAAAGGTGTGGGCTGGGTTGGCTGCGTCTGAGAACCGCTAACTTCGTTCCTTTGAGATCTTAGGCTGAATTGAAGTTGATGGCGCCCAAGCCCTAATTGGAATCGCGGTCTTATCAGGTAAAGAGGTCTATTAAATGGGGTAAATGACGAAGAAACATGTCTCGGTTGTGTTCCGGACGCTTCTTGTTTTCTTAAACTGAATAGTAGCGAATTTCTGCGCTTGTGTATCGAATGCTACTGATAGTAGTACTGTAAGCTCTAAACTCGGACAACTGACGCCAAGGACACGATTCCACTCCGAGTCGACATGGCCTGCGAAATTCTCATAGGCATGCGTATTGTGACCCCCACACTGCACTACCGACTATATTCTCTACGGGCCTACTCATTCTTTCCCCCCACATCCCGACCTATACACGCACGATCGAGGAGTGCCTCACGCAAACGCATCTTCTCGGGCCACTGGCACTCGTCCATCGCCATCGCCTTCCACGATGCGCCGCAGTGCTCGATGGTGGACAACGCGGGGAATTCATGACGTCCACCTGGCTCGTCGTGCCTAGCCTCCATCATCTCCATCGTCTTCCAAGGGCGACATGGAAACTCTATGACAGTGCCCCAATTTCTCCTCCGCAGCGGCCGTCTCCAACAACTTGAAGTGCACCACCGCGCATTATCAGCACAGAAACGCCACGATCCCCTGACTCCTGCCCACCCTACCATCCTCATTTCATTTTCTTCGTGGAAGAAGGGTGCTTGTTTGCCAGGCATGTGAATTTTTTTTTTTTTTTTTATTCCATTTCTGTGCGCCTCGGGGCACATTACCCCATGTAGCACTTTGCTTTAGATACATTTGCCCTGGTCAACATGTACGTTCTGTAGTTTCCTTCCCTTTAATCTTAAGTCCCCCCCCCTCCCTTGGAGAGGAGTGGCTTAGCTTCCCGTCAAGTGTTGAGAGTTATGGGGTGTTTTGTGGTGCCATGGCATGAGGTGCTTGCTGGATCGTGTCTTGATTGAGGGTTCATGTGGCATGCTTCCTACGTCTTCCGTCCCTCCCTTTCGTACCTTGAGTGGGCCCATTGTCAAGTCCAGCGAGTCATGGGGATGGATGTGGTGAAAGTGGGGTGTGTGGGCAAATTGGATGTGTTTCTTGCTGCTTCTCCTGTGTCTCTCTCCTAACATGTGTCTCTCTCCTAAGCATCTCCTGCTCTCCTTCTGCCTCTGTTTCCTCCTCTGTCTCCTGCTACCCTTCTCTGGGCCATCTCCTGTGTAAATCTTCTGGTAGCTTGTATGAAGCTCGTGATGGGTATGGCGTTCTTGGCGTTGCCTAGCATGTTGTTGAACTCTTTGTTGATGCTGCTTTTTCCTGCCAGGAGTGGCCATCTTTCGTGCGCATACACTGGACAGTCTAATAGGAAGTGTTGGGGGTTTTCAGAGTGAAACCCACAAGCTGGACAGTTTGTGCTGTCTGCTCTTTTAAATCTATGTAAGTATGCGTTTAATGGGATGTGTCCAGATCTCATCTGATATAGCCAGCTAGCGCCTTTCCTAGAAAGTTCTGGAACACTAATCAGCTTTAGGAATTTTGAAGATGGTAGAGATGGGTCTAAGTGCATAAACCATTCTATCTGGGGTGATTTCATCCATTCTTCCTTCCATTGTGTGTTCAGTCTGGCTTTGAAGTGTTGCTTTGCTGTGGACTTACTGTGCTTTAGTGTGTTTCTAAGAGACTTTGGGAGGTTTGGTGCATCTGAGGTGAGTCCCTCTGTGGCATGCTTTGCCTCTATGTCGGCCATTTCGTTGCCTTCTATGTTGGCGTGACCTGTGGTCCAGCGCAGTGTTAGTGAAAATTTGGCTGCACCCCTGTTCTTTCGAAGGCTTTTAGTGGACGTTAGGAATGTGTTTGCAAGGTGGTGTCTTGATCTGTTGCTGGGGGATGTCACTGCTGCGAGGGCAGCCTGGTAGTCTGCTCCTAGGGTGTAACTTGTTCTACCTGTCTGTTCTGTTCTAATCAAGTGTTATAATTCTGGACACTTATCTTTTCTTACACATACTCTTTGACTCACTCTCTTCCATATACAGTGGCAGTTAAAAGTATTGCACAACACATGCAAATAAATCTCATCGCCCACGATTTTTCGAAAACACCATAAAAGTTCCATGTATTAAGGTCCAGTTGGTAGCTAATTGAGTGTAGAATACGAAAATAAGTGTTCCGAGACTTTAAAATGAGTGTATGAGAGATGGGGAGTATTCTATGGAAAAGTGTCTGTGCAATTCTTTTGAACATAACCCCTACTTTGGAAAGATATGAGTACCATTGAAAATCGAAAAAGAGTGACACTTACTGAGTATTAGTATTTGGTATGGTAACCCTGGGCCTCCTTCAGAGCAGCAACACGACGGGGCAAACTTTCATAGAGCTTGTCAAGGGCATCCTTTGGAAAGTTGGTCCACTCCTTCTGAAGCGCCTCCCACATCTCATCCCTGTTGCGTGGAAGTGGGTCCCGGGCACGAATAAGGTGGTCCAGTTGATCCCACACATGTTCTATGATGTTCATGTCTGGGGATGATGGTGGCCAAGGGAGCACAGTGACCTTCCTATTTTGGAACCAGCCCTTTGCGACATGAGAAGTGTGTTTCGGATCGTTGTCTTGCTGGAATATGACTTTGTCCTTGCCCGTTTTCTTCAATTTTTGATCCTTGAGAGTGCCTAGAAGACTTTGTTGGAGGATATCAACATACCCGGGACCATTCATGATCCCTTCAATGCGATGAAGCCTTCCCATCCCCTCCTTAGTGACACAACCCCACACCATCACATTTCCGCCTCCATGCTTGACTGTTTTCTTCGTGAAACGAGGGTCCAGTGCCTGTCCAGGCTTCATCCAACAATACTGGCGTCCATCTGACTTGAATAGGTTGAATTTTGACTTGTCCGAAAATATGACCTGTTTCCAGTCATCAACAGTCCACTCAGCATGTGCAGCTGCCCAGGCCTTGCGCTTGGCCACATTGGCTGGGGAAATCCAGGGCTTGGATCTACAAACACGTGAGACAAGTCCATACTGGTGTAGTGCCCTGGCAACTGTAGGACGAGAGACATAAGGGAAGGCCTTTTTGGTGAGCTCGGTGACATTGGCAACTTCAGTTCGAGCAAGTAAAAGGGCACCATGGTGAGCATCACACTCCTGGAGCTTGCAGGGACGACCAGGCTTGTGTTTCCGGAAGTAAGGATCACCAGATTCCACAAAACGTTTGATAAGGCAGGGAATGGTGGTGCGATGGAGGTTGAAACGACGTGCAATCTCATGATCAGATTGGCTGATGTTTTTGAGCTTAACAATTCGAGCAACCTTGCTTGGGGAAGTGTAGACCATAGTACGAAAGAGTGACAATGAGTTGGAACTGGGTTTTCATGGTATCTCTGGCCAGTATTTATGTAGAAACAGAAATGCGGCCTCATGCTCAAAAGTACTGCACATAATCTTTTTGGTAGTCCGGCTACAAATGTTTCAAAAGCACACTTTCCGGTCATTGGTCATCAAATTTGGGGTCTTTACATCCAAAGACATGATGTATGGCCATTTATTGCTCCAGTATGTCAATATCCGAGAAACACGACGCAAAATAAAGTACATGACATAATTGTGCAATACTTTTGATCGCCACTGTACGTACAAGTGCTGGACTTACCTCATATCGATTACTTAGATGACTCATTGCTGACTGATGCTTTGTTCTATGGCCTTCTATGGCGTTCCTTTTCTATTATCACATGTACTATACAATGACTCATTCCTAGGATATGGATCCTAGTGTTATAATCCAGATGCTTCAGTCCTTTCACATGTATGTTGCCACTTACCTTTGCTTCAGTTCTGTTATCTTTGTTACTCCATTGGTGTGTCCCCTTTGTTTAATATGTGGTTTATCCCCTATTGTCTTGTGCTTCGGATAAAAAAACCCCAGATAACAACATTTGCATATGTCTGTCCTTGTGTGTTTGTCTTTGTGACTTGAGCACTATATATGCTTGTACTTTACACTGTAAGAAGCCAGACTTGGCTTTGTTTGCAATCTAGCAACCTTGCCTTCGTACCTTCAGTGTGAACAGTCCTCCTCTCATCTTGTAAACCCTCTCTCTCGACTCTAATTGAGTCAAACCTTCCTTCGAAGTCTTTGCAGTTGTACTATAACAACGCCACACCTGATTGACTTAGTTCGCCACCAAGATTAGGTGTAGAGAAGTGTCTTACACTTTGGACTAGGTGTCCTGCCACTAAGTCAGTTGTGCACATTGTGCATAACATTCATTAGACACTACTAGTGTTACGATTTCTTGCCTTGCGACGCACTGCTAAGGGGACTTCTTACCATTTTCCCTGAAGTTGACGCCACGCGTCCCTCTATCCATGGATTCCTGTCTTTGCAACTCTTTCCCCTGCTTCACGTGACTTGTCTCTATTCCCGCACGCCTTGTACGTCATGAGCAGTTCTATCTTTGTTTTCTTTGTCATTGTTCCCCTCGACGTCACCCTACACCCAGACCCCTCACACATCTGCCTTCATGGACAGCCTCGCCTCTTTATCTTTGACTTCCTTCCACACCTGACGTCCCTTGTGACCCCCTTCTTGACTGATAGGCATTGCGCCTTCACTATACATTGATTGCTGCTTCTATGACACGTTCTGTGATGACCCATGACTGACTACTATACGCCATGCATTGGCTGCCACTTGGTCCTCTGACTACCGTGTGTCACTGATAGTTGACCCAGACCCTTGTCTTATCTCTGACGCCATACGATACCTGTCGCACCCATGTGTTCCTCATGGCGCCATCTGTTTACCTACTATGTTGCCCTGTTGTTGTCTCTTTGGGGCTTGTACTAGTATATAGGTCGTAGTCGGACTGGCTTGTACAGCAGTTCTGACTTCTTGTGTAATACCATATCAGTACTCACGAAACCATCTTTGACTTGCCTTTGCGCTTAAGTCCCCCGCTTGCCTTCGTGCCTGAGCTCAGTTTTCTCTGACTAAGGTCGATAAGCTCTCGAAGCTAGATCGACTCTTATTCATCACCGGACTGAGTCCTAACCGACTTGCTCTACCAGAAACCCCGACAGATCGACTTTGAAGTACACGTCGTACTTAACGCCCCTGTGGTGGCGTTACAACTAGAGTCGTAGCATCACAGACAATAGATGTCTTTGCTCATCTATTAGTGTGTGTCTTCACAGACACTCTGAACCTTTGAACCACCTTTGCACAACGCCCCTGCTAGGGCGTAACATAAGCCAAGTCTACTACAACAACAAGAACCCTTCAACCTCACCAGACCACTCAAGAAGCCATTGCCCTTGAGGTGCAGACTGGATGACCCACCCTGACACAAGTAGGCATCACAGAACACTAGAAACCAGACCACAGCATAAAACGACCACAACAGTGGCAAGCATCGTGTCCCCAGAACAAAAAGAACCCCAATAACTCATAGAAACAACCACCATCGTGGCGAGCATCAAACTACAGTTTGAAGAAGACAATAGTTGGACATCAGTCACAGTCAGAACACAAGACGATCTCCCAGAACACATCAAAAGAAGGGGAGAAACAGGAGGCACATATTGGAACACCTTTCCTCAGAATCAACCACCTAGCTATAAGTGCTTAGTATGAGGCACACCAAGAGCAGTAGAGTTCATAAACGACGACTGGTACCTCAACTGTTGATAAGTGACCTGTGCGCACTTAGCGGCTCAATGGACTTATGCAGATATGGACTGCTTTAGATTAGATTAGATATACAGGACACATGTAGATTAGATTATTATGATCTTTACAATCTCGGACTTGTTATCTATGACATCATATGTACAGAACAACTACAAAGGACTTGTTATTGTAGTACGCGTTAGGACTTTCCTTTTGTTATATCTTTATTGTGATATACCTTTGTTCTTTACATTCCTTGTACTTATTGTCTAAGTACACTCCTTTTGTTTCGCCCACTATTGTATCAGGGGCTTATTGTACTCCTACTTATTGTATGACGCTTTCCTTGTCCTCTATTGTAGTACAAGGTCTATTGTATCTAAAGTGTATAAGTAGCACACCATGTACGCCCTGATACCACAGTTCTCACTCTGTGTTATCAGGTTAGTTACTTCCTCTCTAATGAAGTACAGTTCTCACTCTGTGTTATCAGACGTCTCTATCTGCTCAACCTTGCTAGATCCTTTGCTTCCCTGTGCTGCCTATATCTCACCACAGTCTCCTTTGTCACTGTGAGTATAGTCTCTATTCACCTGTGCTGTTCATCATCAACTACTCTAGAATCAAAGGAACATATCAAGCCAGAAGCACAGACGTTGCACCCAGACAAAACATTGCAGGACTAGGTTGGTGGAAATCAACAGACTCGCAAAATCCCCTTCCCCCACCACAACCACCACAAAGAATCGCCACACCAGAAGCATCTGGAAGTGGCACATACAGAGTACCACAAGAATCCTCAAGTGAGGAAGGAAAAGACACTGAATCGGACAAAGAAAGCGACCACAGTGAACAAGAACAGCCACAATCACTTGCTGTGAACACAGCCACTTCATCGTTTGGTCCCCCACCCACAGAACCCTTTCAGATCGGCTCAGCACTATCATACACACCACAGACCACTACTTCTCGACTCCCACCACTACCAGACACACTACCACTGCCCTCAGACACTACCCAAACACTTCCATCCCTCATGTCCGCTTCAATTAATACCACAGGGACAGGAATGACCCCATCAGAGAATCTGAATGGAGGAGGACTAAAAGGGGTTACACCCACCTCCTTCTCCAGTGATAGGAACCAAAGTGCACAGTTCAAAAGAGAGATGCTCCGCTTCATTAAACTAAATGAGGAACACCCCATGATCAAGGAATACTATTCACGAATTCTATACTGTTTGACCCTGTTCAAGGGACCATCAGTGATGCTATGGGTTAACTCCATAGAAGACGCAATGGAGGCAGCAATAGTAGACACTACAAACACTGTAACCAAGAAAAGCAAGAAATTGTGGGACGACTTCCTTGCCACCTTTGACAAAGACTGGACGGACTCCTTGAATAAAGAAAAGGCATATGGACAACTAGTCACTTTAAAGATGGCACCAAGACAGCTGGATGAGTACATTCTTGTAGCGGAGTCCAATCAGCTACAACTTGAAGTAAAGACAAAAAGATTTGATAAGATGAACGAGCTGAGGTTGGATACGCAAGCCTAGCGCGGAGATAAATCACACGCTGAACCTGTAGACGACGCGGAGGGTAAGTCAACTTAAGACCTTTATTCAAGGTCAAAGACAAAGGGTTCACGCGGCGACAGGCTGAGTAGAAACCAAGAGGACAAGTTAGATTGGAAGGAAGGTAAAGAATACAGAGGAGGATTGCGCACCTGAGTAGAAACCAAGAGGACAAGTTGGTTCTACTCAGGAGGCTACAGCAAGTCTTATATACTAATGCGCTTAGTTGATTACTAACTACTGAGTAATGCTACATGACTACAGCGCTGACGCGTCGATTCTATTATTAGCCCTTATCTATTGTGCTGACTGATGCACACTAAGCCACTATGACTACATGATGACGCGGCCTTCTTATCTGCTGAGTAAATCCTAATACAACGCGTAATACTACTATAGTAAGCGTTCCATTGTATTCTACAGAGTTCTAGCCAATCAGAACAAGCACATGCGCTATTGTTATCTATAACAATAGAAGTCCAAGAACGGTAAGACTGTCACACAGTCAGATAACATCACATGATGTATCCCACAATCACGTGACCCAAAGTTGCACATGTTGGCATCATGTGACTAACCATCTTATCATATCTAATGATAAGGAACTTAAGTACTTTGGCCGCTTATATCTTACCCAAATAAATCCGTAAAAATACAGAAAAATAGGGAAAATAATACGCGTCCATGACAATTCTCCAGTTTGAACGTCTGGCAGGACTTGCAGGATGGTCCAGAGACGCCCCAGGAACAGTGGAGTTCTTCAAAAGGGGACTCATCGCACCCTTGTACAAAGCATACCTAATGAGGAACACTATCCCCAAAACTATGGACCAATGGCAAACAGCAGCAAGAGCTGAGAACCAAAGGTACCAACTCCTGAGATCAGGACCAGGACTGCGGACCTTCGGACCAACTCAAAGTGTCACCAATCAAAGACAGAGACCTAGAGACCCCAATGCCATGGATGTGGACGCCACCACTTCTTCCCCCACTTTCAAAAAGCTCACAGACAAAGAAAGAAGACAGTACATGAAAGAAGGAAGGTGCTTCAGATGTCGCACACAAGGACACATGGCAAGAGAGTGTAACAAGGCCCCACCTCGTCCCCAAAGGACTCAGACACAAGCCAGAGCCACAGACTCCAAATCAACGAAGGCAGAAGAAGCCCCACCCACTTATCCAGAAGCCAGTACCTCCATCGCCACTACTACCACACAAGACAAAGTTCGCCAAACCATGGCACTCATAGAGTCAATGAATGACGAAGAAAAGAAGCGCTTCTGTGTGCTGGAACAGGATTTTCTCGAAGCTGACCTGTGAGAGCTGACAGGGAGGCATGTGCAATGTACAGTATTCACAATAGTGCTATGACAATCAAAGTTTCCATTCGCCTTTACTACAAAGAAGCTCGAGTAAATGTGCTCCTGGACAGTGAAGCCACAGACAACCTCATCGATTGGAACCTTGTGAACAAACTAGGACTAGGAACCACACCCCTAGAACCTCTCAGACTTGTCAGAAACGTTGATGGGTCCTTAAACAAAGATGGAACCATCACAGACAAATGCCAACTATGGATAAAGAGGGGGAAAGTGAAACCCCTTTCCAATTCTTTGTCACCAGTTTAGGAGAAGACAGGATGATCTTTGGTTATCCTTGGTTCGAACATGAGAACCCAGAAATCAACTGGAAGAAACAAGAACTGAAAGGAGAACAAATTGAACTCCTAACAGGAGGATACAGATTTCGGAGAAAGAGACACCAGGAAACGAAAGTAGCAGTATCCACCTTCGACCCAGTCAAAGAAACCCCAATCCCAGAAGAATATCAGCGCCACCACAAGGTGTTTTCTGACGAAGAAGCACAACACTTTCCACCACAAAGAGAAGAGGACCATGCCATAACCCTACAGTCCGATGCACCTCAGAAAATTAATTGCAGAATATACCCTCTAACACCCCAAGAAGACGAAGCCCTGAAGGCTTATCTAGATGAAAACCTAGCTAAGGGCTACATCTATGAAGGAAGCTCCCCTTATGCCTCTTCTTTCTTCTTTAGAAAGAAAACAGATGGGGGTTTGCGCCCCATTATCGACTACAGACACTTAAACACATGGTCCATCAAGGATACATATCCCCTTCCACTAATCTCTGATATCTTGACCAGTTTGAGTGGAAAGACCCTCTTTTCAAAGTTTGATATCAGATGGGGATATCACAATATCCGCATTAAGGAAGAAGACCAGTGGAAGGCAGCGTTCAAAACCCCAAGGGGATTATTCATTCCCAGAGTCATGACATTTGGTCTCACCAATGCACCAGCCACATTCGCCAGAACAATGAGTCGAATTCTCCATCCCCTTATGGACAAATACCCCAAAGAACTCTTTGTGTATATGGATGACGTCCTAATAGCAACAGAGGAAAACCTAGATCAACACAGACAGATTGTCCATGCACTACTGGAAATCTGCGAAGAAGAGTCTTATTTCCTTAAGGTGTCCAAATGCGTCTTTGAACAAAGGAAGATAAGCTATTTGGGGATAATCATTGATGGATCCCAAATCAAGATAGACCCTAAGAAGGTCAAAGGACTCAAAGATTGGCCCAGAATGGTCAAGACCCTCAAAGAAGCGAGAAGTGTACTAGGGACACTGAGTTATCAATGCCCTTTTATCCCCTTCTTTGCACACCTTGCCAAACCAATTTCAGACACAATAAAGACGACAGAAGGACCCTTCAAATGGACAAAGGAAGCGGCAGAAGCACTAGAGAAACTTATTACAATCATCTGCAGTGACCCAGTGCTGGGCCAACCAGACATGACCAAACCCTTTGAATTGGAAGTGGATGCCTCAGCCTTCGCAGTCAGAGCTATCCTGACACAAAGAGACTCCAGAAACAAATCACAAGCTATAGGCTACTTCTTAAAAGCCTTTAACGCAGCGGAGCGAAACTATGACATACATGACAGAGAGCTCTTAGCAGTACTATGAGGACTAGAACATTGGAGACCACTCCTTATGGGATCACCACATGAAATCACACTGTTTACGGACCACAAGAACCTAGAATACTACAGGCACCCTCAACGGATCAATAGAAGGGTGGCTAGGTACATCCCAAGACTGGCAGACTACAATTATCGACTAGTACACAAGCCAGGTATTCAAAACCATGCAGACTCCTTCTCCAGACGACCAGACCATGTGAACGAAGAAGAAGATAACAAAGATGTGGTGGTCCTATCACTGGACCTATTTGCAAACACTGCCCTTTCTGTCAGAATAGATGATCGCGTCATGGCACACCAAATAGAGCACAAAGACACACTGGAAGAGTGGGCACACCCCTTCCAGCTCATGAAAAATGGGAAACAATGGTGGAAAGACAACAAACTTGTGGTTGTGGACAACATCACGCTAAGGAGGGGGGGTAATTTCCCTTTTCCATGATCTCAAGACAGCTGGACACCCTGGAATAACAAAGACACTCTGGCTAGTGGCACAAGACTTCTGGTGGCCAAACATGAAAGAAGATGTCGCCTCATATATACAAGGATGTGCCACATGTCAATCAAACAAAAATTTCCCTGGGAACCCGAAACCACCACTCTTCCCCATCAAGACAAAGTCCGAAGCACTCCCCTTTGAGACTATCACCCTAGATTTCATTACGAAATTGCCAGAGTCAGAAGGCCATGACACAATTCTCACAATAGTTGATCATGACTGTTCCAAAGCAGCCATTCTTTATCCCTTGCAAAGAAACAATAGATGCAGAAGGGGTGGCAAAAACTATATGCCAGAACAGTGTTACCCCCACTACAGACTCCCAAGAAGGGTGATCTCTGATAGAGACCCCAGATTTCACTGCCACATTCACAAGAAGACTATGCGAGGATCTAGGCATAGAACAAAACATCAGCACCGCTTACCACCCCCAAACAGATGGACAGTCTGAACGAGCAAACCAATGGGTGGAACAGTACCTCAGGATGTTTATCAACCACCAACAAGACAACTGGTCGGAGTTATTACCACTAGCACAATACACACACAACTCCTGGCCAAGTGCAACCACAAAGAAGGCACCATATGAGCTGAATCTTGGGGTATATTCCAAGAATACATCAACCCAAGAGAAGCACACAAGTACCTGAAACAAAAGAACGACTAGAACAGATCCAAGAAGCCAGAAGAGCGGCCCAAGCGGCGATAACACATGCTCAAGCACTCTACAAAGACTCCCCTCGTTTCAAACCCTATCAAGAAGGAGAAAAGGTGTGGCTAGACGCCAGGAACCTGAAGACAACACACCCCAGTTTCAAGTTAGCCCCAAAAAGATATGGACCATTCTCCATCACAAAAAGAATTCCTGCCACTACCTATGGAGTTAAGCTCCCAAAGCAGTGGAGGATCCACCCAGTATTCCATGTGTCGCTTCTCATGCCATACAAAGAAACTCCTATACATGGACAGAACTTCCCAGAGCCCCCACCAGAACTCCGAGATGGAGAACAAGAGTGGGAAGTGGAGAAAGTTCTGGACACAAGGTACCACCGATCTCAGTTACAGTTCCTGATCCAATGAAGGGATACTCCGCAGCACACAACAGCTGGGAGCCTGAGAAGAACCTTGAATGCCCCAGACCTCATTCAGGAGTACTTCAAATACAACCCCAGAAGTGAAGGAGCCAAGAAGTGGTTTAAAACGACCAGAGACACAAGTTGGAAGTGTCACCACCACTACAACTACACCCCCCACATCACTCATCACTATGCCATCTCAGCTCCTCTTCAGTAGAAGCCTATATGGAACGTGCCATGGAAAGAGGCTACTTCAGCCTGAGGAGGAACCCCATCCCCCACCATCTCTGAACCTCTCATCCTTAATGAAGACCAAGACATGGAGGACGCTCCCCCCATGACCCCAGCATCAGTAATTCTACCATCCCCTAGTCCCTCACCACCCCCCATCTTCCCAGAACTCCCAAGTGTCAGAGTCACTGAACAAGGCTTGGTGCTGCGTGCACCTACTGTACCCCCTCCTGGCCTCACTCGTCCTACTACCCCAGTAGTCCAGAGATCCGTCACTTCCCCCCCAGACATCAGAGCAGCTCATGCAGCGCTCACTAGGATCATAAATGATCCTATCATGGACGCCTTTCCCATCAACTACAACCAACCTTCCTCCCCTGATGATCATCCAGGTCCTCCCTTTGTACTCAATGGACCCTGGGGAGGTTATCCCTATCATAAATTCCTCCATCCCGGACGATTCCACCCCCTACCTCCACCAGAACCAGAAAGATGCTAAGTATGTTATGCTTAGCAAAGACAAAGAGTCCCTGGTAGGTACCATGGGCAAAGACTGCCCCTTATATCGGACTCCCCTCTACCTTCTCCCATTGAAGACCCCTTAGGCCTCCTCCCAGTCACACTGTCAGCGGAGCAGATGAAGAACTTCAGCAAGGACTCCCCCTCCGTGACAAGGTTCAAGAAGTTTGGACGACTTACAGACTTCAAACTGACGGCAGAAGTCCACAGAGCACGTCACCTCTGCACAACAAGAAGGGCCCTTCAGATACAAATAATAGGAATCTATAAGTCCGCGAACCCTTGGAGAGACTTCTACTAGAAGTAGAAATGCAGCTGACCAGCACTAGGCAACGCTTGCAAGATGGACAAGCACATTCGCATCTCAGACCACTGGCAGACCCTCACCCTCCCCCCTCTCCAGATGAACACCATCCATTCCTGTCCCCATTCCTCCCTCTTTTTTTTTTTTTTATCCATTTTTGGTGCCTCAGGGAAGAAATACCCTATGTAGCACTACACTTTCAATATTACTACGCGCCCCATGTCTCTGCATTCAATGGCCTTGCTTTCTATCTTATGACTCCCCATCCCCGGGCGGGGAGGCATAGCTTCTTGTCAAGTGTTGAGGTTGCCAGGGTGTCCTTGAGCCAAGGCGTGAGGTGCGATCGATGTTCTGGGGTTGGGGCTGGTTGGCCACTACCTACGTCGTCCGCTTCCTCTTTGTATCTGAATGAACTAGGTTGGGGTTTCAGCAAGTTGTGGAGTTTTGATGTCGTTGTCGTAGATTGCTTATGCTTAGGCTGTTGGTTGTGCTCGGTGATGTCTGTTGGAGTGTGCCCCTTCTTGGCCTCCTCGCTCCTTCCGATTCCCCTCTCCACCCGTCCTTGTTAATTTCCCGTCTCATGAATAAACGTCACTACTTGGGTTACGGTTTTGGGGTTTGATCAGATTCGCGAGTTCTTTGTCCATTTTGCTGCGCTTTTTGATGAGCGCCCATCTTCATGTGCATATGCTGGGCAGTTAAGCATAAGTGCTGCGCACTTTCGTTGTGGTGTCCGCAGGCTGGACAGCTTGCGCTGACCAATCTTTGAACCTGAATAAGTATGCGTTCAGCAGGAAGTGCCCCACTCTCAGTTGGTAAAACCAACTGGCACCTCCTAGTAATTTGGGCGCTGATCAGTTTAGGAATTTGACGGATGGAATAGTGGTACAAATCGCTTAA
>WTXK01000723.1:0-21172 GCA_025769895.1 Lactarius psammicola
AACATCACTGGTGGAAAGAAGAAAGGTAGCGAACACTCCCACCAAACAATGAACACTCCCTCCAGGCAACTGACAGAAAGTCAAGTTGGCCTGTGAGGGGTGGCATTGGATAGAGGGAACACTGATGGAAAAGACACCCCCACTGAGCAATGAACACACCCCCAGGCAACCAACAGCAAGTCAAGTTAGAATGTAAGGGGTGGCATCAGATAGGAGGGACATCACTGATTAAAAGAAGAAAAGCAGTGAACACTCCCACCAAGCAATGAACACTCCCTCTAGGCAACCAACAGCAAGTCAAGTCAGCCTATGAGGGGTGGCGTTGGATAGAGGGAACACTGATGGAAAAGACACCCCCACTGAGCAATGAACACACCCCCCAGGCAACTGACAGCAAGTCAAGTTAGCCTGTGAGGGGTGATGTCAGATAGAAGGAACACCATCAATGGAAAGAAGAAAAGCAACAAACACTCCACTGAGCAATGAACACTCCCTCCAGGCAACTGACAGCAAGTCAAGTCAACCTGTAAGAGGTGGCATCGGATAGGGGGAATGCTGATGGAAGAGACACCCCCACCGAGCGACAAACACACACCCCAGGCAACTGACAGCAAGTCAAGTCAACCCATGAGGGGTGGCATTGGATAGGGGGAAATGTTAAAGATGCAAAATTATGAAGGTGGGAAGGAGGAAAGGCAACAAGTATTCTCACCATTGCAAAGCTATAGTGACCAGACACTGGCAGCCAGTCAAGGCTGTCCTGTAAGGGGGTGGCTTGCAGAGAGGGAGCATCCAACCAAAACATGGGCCAACAAAGGTAGAAGGGGGGGGGCATCAAATGCACCCACTAAAGCAACCAAGACAACTTGTCAAGGTTACCCATAAGGGGTGGCATGCAGAAAGATGAAGCAGGACAGACAAGTAGAGACAGGAAAGTGAAACATGGAGAGGGTAGCAGAGTGGAGAAGGGTGGCAGAAGAAGAATGACATGGCAGTGAGAATGTGAATGTGAGAAAAGGGTCATCTTAGGCACTCTGCAATCTGCCCCCTTGCCAACTTAAGAATCTGAGTTAGCCTTCATTATTCCCACACACTGCATGCAAACCATCTTGTCTAGCTGTCTCTGATGGATCTACCCCCCCTTCTGTTTTGGTGTTAAAGTACCTCAGGCTCTCCACCCTAGGTATGATTTTGTTGTCTTTTTCTATGCACTGATATCAAGCAACTTACAGACAAGCAGAACCATTCTATTCCTCCCCCTGGAATCAAATATATATGCTGGGCTTTCACTGATGACTGGAAGCCCAGATTTATAATGCTAGGAGCCAATGTTAATGCCATCCCAGCCCCCCCTCCTCAATCAGCAATTATCATTGGCACAGACAGCCTCTGGGGAGCTCATGAGTGGACAATTTACCCTCAGCCATATCACCATGAGTTTCCCTATCTTGCATGGATCCCCATGTCATCACCAAATCCCTTCATTCCTTCTAATGTGCTCACTCACTCCATTGAGAAGACCATGTGGCAGGCCCACAGTCACAAACCCAACACATGGGTCATTAATCCCACTTTGTTCGGTGAGCTTACAAAGGAATATATGTCTATCAAAGATGCTGTACAAGATCCGTTTAAGACTATTTCCTCTGACCCATCCTTCTCTTCTGTTCAGCACCCAATGGAAGCATCTGTCAGGGCATCTGCAGCCTTGAGCCAACTGAAGAATGATTTTGAAGCTTGGTGGGATTTTGTTGAGGTTTTTCGAAGCCTTCAGTGATCTCTTTTGAAACTCAGAGCATTTTTGAGCTGATGGAAGGATGCCCACACCAGTTGTGATGACTTACTGAAAGTAAGTCAAGGTAAACTTGGCACACTTAGAAAGACGATGGATAAGAGGGGTGAAGAAGAGAGCAAGGTGGAGAAAGACAAGGAAGGCTTTAAACATGAGCAAGAGGGCAAGGAGGTGGAGTAAACCAATGGTGGAGAGCTGTGCAGAAAACTGAGGGGCTTGCAAGTGGGAGTTTATAAGTGAACAGTCTGAGGGACTGTCTGTTGTATTGCTCTAGCTTATATACCTGAGTACATGGTCTGTGCATACTTTAGGGTAGGCCTAAAGCTGACCCATGGGTGCTGTGCAATGGAACCTTTTAGAAGATAACAGAAAGAATCTAAAGATAACCACCAATAGGAATAATCCCTTGAGTGGTGTCACTTTTGCGCAGCCAGTCACATAACTGCTGCACAACTTTGTTTACTGATCAACAATCTTTGTTGATTGATCAACAGAGAGCACATGATAGATCACCTGATGGATAAACATAGAAAGGTCACATGACTGGTCACCTGACAGATCATGTGACCTTCAGAGTACAAAATTCAAACTCCGATTCCGGATTTCCTTTTTGGGAAATTGATTACATAATATCAGACCGGCCTAAACACTTGAGTCATGACCTAAGTTTGACGGTTCATGACATTAGTGACAACTCTCAATCTTCCATTCATGTGCCAACTTGGGGCTTCATTTTTTTCAACAAGGATCTGTTCACCAGTCATGTATGTTGGTCTGTAGCAGAATTTCTTCTTGTTCATAAGTTGATGTTTGTGCTTGATGTTGATAAGTGACCTGTGCGCACTTAGCGGCTCAATGGACTTATGCAGATATGAACTGCTTTAGATTAGATTAGATATACAGGACACATGTAGATTAGATTATTATGATCTTTACAATCTTGGACCTTATCTATGACATCATATGTACAGAACAATCACAAGGACTTGTTATTGTAGTACACGTTAGGACTTTCCTTTTGTTATATCTTTATTGTGATATATCTTTGTTCTCTACACTTCTTGTACTTATTGTCTAAGTACACTCCCTTTGTTTCGCCCTCTATTATATTATGGGCTTATTATACTTCTGCTTATTGTATAACGCTCTCCTTGTTCCCTATTGTAGTACAAGGCTTATTGTATCCAATGTGTATAAGTAGAGTACCATGTACGCCCTGATACCACAGTTCTCACTCTGTGTTATCAGGTTAGTTCCCTTCTCTGTAATATGATTACAGTTCTCACTCTATGTTATCAGACGTCCCCTGCGCTCTTATTTGCAAGATCTCTGTTACTGCTGCTTCCCTGCACTCTTATATCTCACCACAGTCCCAAGTCCACTGTGAGTATAAGTTTATCTTCACCTATGCTGTTCATTAGGTTATGGGCCCTGCGCCCTCTGTTCCACTTGGCTAGTCACTGTGTCACTATGGGCACACACTAGGTCAAGGTCTGTCTGGGGCTTAACCAGCCTTGCCCAAGCCTGGGAACCCTCAGGCGTGAGGTGTCCCAGGTGAGGAACCTCCATGACTATACCATGCCCAGTAGTCCTACTTTCACCCCCACTGTGTCCCTCGCCCCTGCGAGCGCGCAAAGTGATTGGGTCTGTTAGCCCTTTAATACATATCTAGGCGTGCATGGCCCACTGGGCTGTGTATTGTGGAGCTTAGCGCCAGCTGTCTCTGGTGCTCCACACTGTGCGCAGAATCTCCTCACCATGGGAGTGTAAAATCTGGTGCAGGCTCTAGGGGGTGTTCGCCTTTGGCGTTCTGCAAACAGATACCTACTTTGAAATGCATCAAAGGGAAAGGGCATAGTGAAGCCTTTATGGCGATGAGGCAACCAATAGGCTGAGAAGGCTGAGGTAGACAGCCTTGGGCTCTGAAAGAACACTCCACTATCCCCTCTGGTGCGCTCTAGTTGAGTCATGTCTTAGACACATCCTGGCAGGCAGCCGGCTCCTAGTATGCGAAGAGGCTTCCATCCTGGGCCTAGCCCTTGTAACACTGGCATGTTCATGGAGGCAGGACGCTTTGCGTTCTGGCCTTACAGATTCATAGACTGGAACAGTAAAACAATTCCCTCCTACATCTTGCAAAGTTACGAGCACTATCGCTGACTGCTCCTCGGTGATAGATAACCATCCCAAATGTCTGGCACCACCTCTACCACACCCGCTGCAGCAAGCAGTGGCTCTGGATCCACACCATCTGGACACGTTGCAAATGTGTACCAAGCAACCTTCGGCATGCCCTCTGGCATCCATCTCGGTCAATTCGATGGCTCCAACTGGAGTGAATGGTCTGGCACCATTGAAGCCATTCTCACGCTACATGAAGCTGAGGATGTGTTCACACTGGATACTGCTCCCACTGGCACTGGACCAGATGAATGGGACTCAGTCCAGAGAAGGTCCAAGGCATATCTCCGCCTATACCTCAAACCAGACGTTTATTCTTTGGTGGCTGATGCCACTGCATATCCCACATTCAAAGACAAGTGGGACAAGCTGAAGGATGTCTATGCTGGTGCTTTGGGCAGCACCACCATATTTAACTTGTGGATTCAGTTAACACAAGCCCGCCTCGATGACTCTGTCCCAATGGCCTCCCAATTGGCCAAGCTCAATGAGCTCAAAGTCACCCTCTCCAACGCATCCATGGGTGTCACTGACACTCAATTTTCCCTCATCTTGCTTCATGCACTACCACCTTCCTATGAAGTGTTGGCCTCTACAATCCTAGCCGGTGGTGCTCCCTCCACACTCAAGCACGCTGAAATAATTGCGCGCATAGTGTCTGAGGAGGTGCGCCACTCTGGTCCCTCTGGTTCCTCCCTCAACAAGGCTGCCCCCATTAAAGCTAGTGGCAAGGGTAAAAAGAAAGACCACTCTGGTCTAACCTGCCACTACTGCAATAAGAAGGGGCACATCAAGCCTGATTGCAGAAAGAGGAAGAAGGATGAAGCAGATGAAAAGGCGAAGGGCAGTGGCAACAAGGCCGCCAACAGTCATGTACTAGTACCTACCATCGCCTCCATTAAGGAGGTTGATGAATCTATCGGTGTTGCCTTGTATGCTGCCTCGCGTGTGCGTTGGATGATGGACAGTGGTGCTACACACCACATCACACCACATTGGTCTGATTTCAAGGACTACTCCCTATGCAAAGGTGCTGTGCGTCTGGGAGATAAGTCTACAATAGACCAAGTTGGTGTGGGATCTGTCGTCTTTACAATGAGCCAAGGCATTCCTATCACCCTAAGTAATGTGCTACACCTTCCACAGGTGAAAACACGCTTCTTGTCGACGCGTGCACTAGCACAAAAGGGTGCGGAAGTGGCTTTTGACAGTGGCTCATTCAAAATTACTGTCAATAAAAGCTGTGTAGCTGTTGGCTATTTGGAGGACAACCTGTACTGGTTGGATGCTTCAAATATTGGCCTAAATGCTCACGTCAAAAGTGCTGCCACCACTCTTAATATCTGGCATCAGCACATGGGACACATCTCCCCTGCTGCTCTTAAGTCGTATGGTCCCTCTGCCACTACTGGCATGGACATTGACAGCTCTACCACACACACTGCTGTGTGTCGTGGGTGCGAATTGGGTAAATCCACTCATCAACCCTTCTCTGCATCCTCAAACAAAGGACAACTCGTATTTTTGAGATTGTGCATAGTGATCTAGCCGGTCCTATGCAAACTCAGTCCTTGCAAGGCTCTGTATACACCGCCACCTTCATAGATGACCACTCCAAGCATGCAGTGGTTCACTTCCTTAAGTCGAAGGATCAGTTTGCAAAGTCACTGCAGATGTTCTTGTCTTGGGGTGAAACCCAGACTACACACAAACTGCATGCACTACACTCTGACCGCGGAGGCGAGTACATGTCCAGCCACACACAGGACATCCTTAAGCAGAGAGGAATAGAGCACCACCTCACGATGCCAGGTTCACCACAGTCGAACGGGAAAGCCGAGCGGTTTAACTGCACCATTATGGATAAAGCAATGACCATGCTACACACAGCTGGCTTGTCCAAAGGCTTCTGGGAGCATGCAGTGTGCACAGCTGTGCACATCTACAACCGCTCTCCAACCCGTACACTCAAGTGGTGCACACCTTTTGAACTCTGGAACTGTGGCAAGGTTCCAGATGTTTCCCATTTACGCATCTTTGGATGCAAGGGGTACATGCATGTACCCGCTGATAAGTGTCGCAAATTAGATGCGAAGGCCATTGAGGTCACACTTATTGGGTTTGAGCCTGAATCTAAGGGCTACAGGCTTTGGGACCGTCAAACCCGCTCTGTTCGTTTGTCAAGGGATGTGACATTCGACGAGAGTAGCTTCCCGTCCCTTCAGGGTGCTGAGACACACCCCACACTTTCCACTTCTCAAGTGGCCCCACACATTATCACACCAGTGACTGCCGTGCCTAACCCGCCGGCGTTACCACCACAGTGAGCACCCTCCCCTGCACACTCACACAGTAGTGAGGAGGAGGATGTTGAGGATTTATTAGACCCAAAACAAGAGCGTCCACACACGCCACCACCACCACCTGCACACACCACTCTGCCCACCACACCTAAGCGTGAGCACACCACTTCCACATCACCACCACCTCGTCAAGGTGCCACTCGCATCATGCGCCATGTGCCTCCTCCCTCACCAGAAATGCCTGGGAGCTTTGAGGACCGTGCACAGCGAAGTCAGCTGTTGCACGAAATGGATAGTGCGCCTAGACGATCTGCGCGTGTACCAGTGCCCAATCCCCACTACTTCAATGCGGACAATGTGGCCACACGTGGCAGAAAGCTGGGGTATGTGGAGCTGTTAGTGGCAGCTTATGTGGGTAGAGACCCTGCATCTTATGCAGAGGCTATGAAGTCTGGTGATGCAGACAGGTGGACTGAGGCGTGTCAGTATGAGATAGATGCGCTCGCCAAGAATGGCACATGGGAGTTAGTAGATCTCCCGCCTAATCGTAAGGCAGTAAAATCCAAATGGGTCTTCAAGCTCAAGGCGGATGGCCGCTACAGAGCTCGCTTGGTGGCTAAGGGATTTACGCAAATCCCTGGCATAGATTTTGATGAAACCTTCTCTCCCGTCGCACGATTTGAGTCGCTTCGTATGTTGCTAGCATTAGCTGCACTAGAGGACTGGCACATCCATCAGATGGATGTCAAGTCTGCCTTTCTCAATGGCGTGCTCGACGAGGAGATCTATATGGAGCAGCCACAAGGTTTCACTGTCACTGGCTCTGAGATGAAGGTGTGTCGCCTGGTTAAGGCGATTTATGGTCTCAAACAAGCCTCCCGCGCATGGAACTTACAATTCCATGGAGTGTTAAATACACTAGGCTTTAAGCGGACGTTTGCTGATGCAGGCATTTATGTGTTGCCTCAACGAGAGGGGGATGGTCCACTCTTCGTTATCGTTTACGTTGACGACATCACAATCTTGGGTGCATCTTTGGAGAACATCAAGCATATTAAGTCAGATCTTTCTAAGCGCTATGAGATGACAGATCTCGGGGAGATAGAGTCATATCTAGGTATACGCATTGTGTGGAACCGCTCCCTCAGACGCATCGAAATAGATCAGTCTGGCTATGTCAAGGATGTCCTTGAATGCTTTGGGATGGCTGATGCCACACCACACTCCACACCCTTACCTGCTGGTGCTGACGAGCACCTTCATAAATATACGGGTCAGGCTACTGCTTCTGACATTACGCACTATCAGTCACTCATTGGTAGTCTGCTGTACGTGCAGATTGGCACTAGACCTGACATTTCCTTTGCTGTATCACGTTTGGTGCAGTATGCAGCAAATCCTTCCCCCCAACATCTACAGGTTGGCACAGTATGTTCTGACTTACTTAGTAGGAACTGTGGACATGCGCTTGATCTATGATGGCACCAGTGGAGATGGCCTTCATGGCTACACTGATTCCAGTCTGGGTGACCAGGTTGATGATAGACACTCCACTTCTGGCTATGTGTTCATACTAGCTAATGGTGCAATAAGCTGGTCTTCGTGCAAGCAAAAGACTGTAGCCCAAAACACTACAGAGGCTGAATACATGGCCATGACCGATGTGGCCAACCAAGCCGCTTGGTATCAGAGCTTCCTTGTGGAACTCGGGTACGAGGTCGACGACCCCATCCCACTACATGGTGACAACAAGGGTGCCATTGATTTGGCTCAGAACCCTGTCACTGGGAGGCGATCTAAGCACATTGCCATACGGCATCATGTCATTAGGGAGTACATTGAAAAGGGCACCATCACCCTTATCAAAACCCCTACTGCAGAAATGGTTGCAGATGGCTTCACCAAGTCATTGGCATGTGTTCTACTGCAACAACACAATATAGACATGGGCTTGTGCTAGTCCCAGATTGCTGATCACGGGGAGATGTTGATAAGTGACCTGTGCGCACTTAGCGGCTCAATGGACTTATGCAGATATGAACTGCTTTAGATTAGATTAGATATACAGGACACATGTAGATTAGATTATTATGATCTTTACAATCTCGGACCTTATCTATGACATCATATGTACAGAACAATTACAAGGACTTGTTATTGTAGTACACGTTAGGACTTTCCTTTTGTTATATCTTTATTATGATATATCTTTGTTCTCTACACTTCTTGTACTTATTGTCTAAGTACACTCCCTTTGTTTCGCCCTCTATTATATTAGGGGCTTATTATACTTCTGCTTATTGTATAACGCTCTCCTTGTTCCCTATTGTAGTACAAGGCTTATTGTATCCAATGTGTATAAGTAGAGTACCATGTACGCCCTGATACCACAGTTCTCACTCTGTGTTATCAGGTTAGTTCCCTTCTCTGTAATATGATTACAGTTCTCACTCTGTGTTATCAGATGTCCCCTGCACTCTTATTTGCAAGATCTCTGTTACTGCTGCTTCCCTGCACTCTTATATCTCACCACAGTCCCAAGTCCACTGTGAGTATAAGTTTATCTTCACCTATGCTGTTCATTACTTGATCCTGTAAAGAAAGTCGTGTTGTCACCTTGCATGTTGTGCAAGGCATGGCTCATGTCCCCCCAGCCCCTCCTTCACTCTCTTCATCTTTGGTACTACTATCCTCCACTTGTACAAGACATCATGATGGATCTGGAGGGTGCTTCCTGGGGTTTTGCAGAATGCTTGGACACTTTCAGCCCAACAAAGGTGTTCAAGTGTACACTGGACAAAATAGAAAACAAACGAAACAATGAAGATAAGCCCATCCTATATTTCCTTGGCTTAGACTGATAACCCATGCTTAGCCAGTTGCAGGGCCAAAATGGCCAAGGTTATACAATCAAGTCACCTGGAGCTAAGATGTCTCCACTGATGCTGCCCCAATGCCAGACTGGTTTCTAAAGCCACATGAAATCTGGCTGGATGCTATGAACTATGTTAGTCAAACTAACCTTGCTTCTACAGTGTCACCCTGTCACTTTTCACTCCCACCTGTCCACCTCTTTTTGGGGTAGCAATGAACAAAAGCAGCAGACATATTATCACCATTTCTTTGTCCTCCACCATGCAATCAGACAGCAAGTCAGTTGCCTTCCACCCCTCACCACCCAAGAATGGAGGTTGGTTCTGAGAAACACATACTGGAAGCAACAATGGCCCAAGCCCAATGGGAGTGTTCCATCACAAGACAGCACTTTTGACCCCAATGCGTTCTGGAGGTATGGTGGCCCTCTCTTTTTTGGTGATGAGTTGAGTGTGGAGATTGTTGCAGGGCGACATAACCCCCACAAGCACACTACCATGTCATTGTGTTGTTCAAATGGATACTGCTAATGACCCAGACATTTGACAGGTGGCCTTATACCACCTCAGCCTACTACATGCATCTGAGGAGGCAAAGGAAATGAAATGCCTCCACTTCCCAGACAATCCTCAAAAATGCTGGCTATTTCAATCCAGTCAAATGATCAGGATGGCAGACCCATGGTCCACAACTTGTAAAAAGGACATCAACCTCCAGTTTCGTTGCAGTCCAGACTGGAGAGAATGGCTTGAGGCAGTGCGTTATGTTGTAGTTAACTGGGATGGCTTTGATCACTGGGACTGGGATGGGTTCACAGATGTCAGGGATTTGAATTTCAGATGGCTAACTGATTGGGACTTTTGCAAGCTTGCCGTCCATCTTCTTGTTTTCTTCATTTATTCATTTGCCACATGGCTTAGTTACTATCTGTCTGCTCTGTGTTATCCCCCTACCCTCACTACTCATAATTGCACTGAGCACTGTATAAAGTTTGGCCATCTTAGATTGGGGGACACTGTCTTTCCTAGGCCCCGAGAGACTAGATAATCACATACATCAATTAAATTAATAAACACTGTTGAATACCGTCAACTGTGCCCCAAATGTGTGACCATGGATATTATATATACTAAACATGTCTCCACTGTACAATTCCAATTCACAGAGCTTTATAGTGACAATGAGGTTAGTCCAAGGCTGAGAGCGTCTTTCAGCACACGGTATATTTAGAGCAAGTCAATGAGAATGAGGGTGTGATGACTTACTCTCAGTAAGTCAATGACGCTTGGGACACTTAAGAAGATGACGATGGATGAGGGGAAGGACAAAGAGAACAAGATGAAGAGTGGAGACAAGGACTTTAAACACAAGCAGGGGAACAAGGAAGTGGAGCAAACCAATGGTGGAGAGCTGCACTGAAGACTGGAGGCTTGCAAGTGGGAGTTCACAAGTGGACAGTCTGAGGGACTGTCCATTGTATTGCTCTAGCTTATATACCTGGCTACATGGTGTTTACATAATGGAATACTCTGGAAGCTTGTGGAAGCTTTATAAATACTATCCAATGGCAATAGTCTCTCTGGGAATACTCTGGAAGCTCGTGGAAGCTTTATAAATACTGTCCAATGGCGATAGTCTCTCTGAGACCTGGTGACCTTTTCTGCAGTTCTTCTGTGGAAGCTGGTAGAAGTCCGTAGAAGGTTGTAGAACCTTCTTGAAGGAACTAGTCATGTGACAGATCACATGACCCTCAGAGTATAATTTCAAACTCCGACCTCGGTTTTCCTAATTAGGAAGTCGATTACATAATACTGGACCGGACCGGACCAGCCTGAACTCTTGAGTTATAACCTGAGCTTTAACAGTTTATGACAGAGGGTGTCAAAACCAAAATTCCTAGAAGAGCCTTACTGTATCTATGCACCTCTGAGTTTATTGTTCAGCAAGTTGATGGCGGTGCTGCCTCAATGCCTTCTCTTTCCAACCTAACAGATTAAAGGGTCTCAACACAAAGTTGTGCACTGAGCATAATGCCTGACATATCAGTAAAAAGCTTTCCTGCTTTTCCTTTTTTTTTTTTTTTTAAACCATTTTATTCTGGGACAGTATAATAATACAAGACTGGTCTCATCTAAGTAAATAGACAAATTTGAGAACATTATGTAATGGAGGTTGTGCCATCCAAGCACTAGTCATAAAGAAGCAAGAAAAGGTACCCTTCCAAAGGAAACCGTAGTAAATAGTATTAAAGTAAAGTCTATGGTCAGACTGCGATCAGAGTAAATAATGGACAGGCTGTCGAAACAGGGTCATGAGTCTTCTGAGAATGCGCAATTACCCAGGATCAAACGGGGTTTCCCCTGTCTCCAGTCTTGAGCCAGCCTTAGATCGTTGCAGGTAGATTAACAGCCATAAGTCACAATCCCCATTGAATAGTTCCTTTTCAGACATGTCACCAAAGAGACGATTGGTGAAGGGGTAGTTAGGAGAGCGGATATTAATGGAACGACGTGCCACCATGTATCTGGGACAATCGTAAAGGAGATGGTACACTGTCCAGTCCCTGAAACCGCAAGGGCAAGCGGAGTCTTCATGGGGGAGGTCTGGCCAGTGATGGTGTGTGTATTCTGCTGTGAAGGAGTGTCGAACAGCCATTTGCATGGCCGTACAGTGCATGCATCAATGGACATGATAGTCCTCCTTTTCACTCTTCTTTGATGGAAGGGCAGATGTGAAGAGTGTATGATTACACCTGTCAGGTGGTTGGGTGAGAACTGTGGAATATGCAATGAAGTCTCAACCAGATTTTAATCTCTGGTCTCAAATCCATTCCATACTCCAGTTTTGATAAGCCATCTGGCGGGCATGTTCTTTTTTGTACATGGCAGACTGCACATAATTAAGTGGGGAAAGGGGGGTTAGGCTGCAACAGGCTAAGGTGGCTTTGCGGGCTAGGGTAATTTGTGTGCATTCCCTTTGGACCGGTGACCACACAAGGTAAAACCTTGTGTCCCTGGGAACCGCAAAGAATTCCATAAGCAAGAAATGGAAACATTTCAACTCAGCTTGATTATGAACACTTCTAAAGCAAATGATCTGCTGAAAAGTGCTAAAGTCCGAACTAAGTAAGTATACGTTGCTAGGCACGACCCCATATGAGAACTTCCAGCAGACTGACTCTACTGCCCTGCTGACTGCAAACAGACTGACGTCCGCCTGTGTGACTCCAGTGCCCATACACCATTTCTGGATGTACTGCACCTTCCTAAAGGTAACACAAGCGGCAGCACCACCCACTTGTTTGTTGTTGTAATGGCCTTTGTTAGAAACCATTCCAGCAAGGGAAATTATCATTGTACTCTTGTTAGCAGACGAATATAATTTGTCCACCCACACTTTCCGATCCTGGGGTCTCTCCATCCCCTTAGTTGTTACATAAGCCTCCCAGTTGGGAACCTCCCAGGGAGCAAATGCTGTGACGTCAGTCTGAGGACACATTGGGTTAACTTGTGCACCAAGAGCCTCTAAGGCAGTAGGGTGCTGTGGTAGGCCTCCAGACCGGCCCACCTGATAATTACTAACTAACATCAGTCCACTATTGCTAGTGTCTGGGCCATTCTGGACCACAACCATCCAGTCTTCCCCTAGATGGGTCAGAAGCTGAGATGTACGGGGAACACGAGTCAGTCTGTTGGAAGAGGTTTTGATTAGTTTTTCCAGGAAGAACCTTGCTGGAAGTATGCGAAGAATCTCATGAAGAGGCTCGTGTGGCACAGTGTGGAAAGCACCCGCTATCACACGAACCCCCTCATTCATCACCTTCTGTATTACATTGGTAAGCAACTTGTGCTTAGGTGAATTAACCCAGAGTTAACATCTGTACGACAGCACAGGCAAGCAGACAGCATTAAACACCAGTCGCCAACTGGCTGTGGATATCCCCTGGATGGAGTTACTGAGCATCTGTAAAGACTTGAGGGACGCATGGGCATGATTACACATTGTGTTCACATGCGGTCCCCAGTCAAATTTGTGGTTAATGAAAAAGCCAAGGTACCGGACTGTGGCAGACAGGTGAATCATATAGTAAGTATTGTGGACAATGTCTGTAAGGTAAAGGAATGTGGGTGGAGCAGAAGCCAGACAGGCTTTAGAAGTGTGGAAGTAAATTAATTCAGACTTTGATGGTTTTTTTTTTTTTTTTTTTTTGAACCATTGTTATTCTGGGACAGTAAATGAATACAAGACCAGTTGAGTAGCTAAACTCATTTCAAGGGTTCGTAATACTAAGTATGAAGGTCACACTGAGACGCTAGCTCATTAGGTAAGCAAGTAACCCCCTTCCAAAGGAGGTAAAGTAAAGATCGAGACGTAAGTAGTGTGAGAAGTCCAAAACGTGAATCATAAGACATGTCTGGTTCATCAAACATGCAGACAAAGGTAATGTAAAAGGAGGCAAGGCTCCTACCCATGGGCAGACCACTCAAAGAGTGGGGTCAGCCAGTCTTGAAGAATGCACAGCTAGCCAGGGTTGAATGGGTGTGGGCCCATCTCTGGTTTTGAGGTGGCTCCTGAGAATTGGAGAAAAATGAGAAGGAAACCGGTGTGGTCCCTATCTCCAAAAAGGTCCTTGAGTGGCCTATGACAAATGTTCATCATATGGCAAGACCACATAAGGTCGTGTCCATGGTGGGTGATGGAGCAGTGGTGGATAAGGTGGGGGATAGACCAGTCCAGGTGACCACATGGGCAGGTCGACTCTCCCAGGGGGAGGTCCGGTCTATGCTTGCAAGTGTACTCAGACGTGAATGAGTGTTGAACCACTAGTTGGAATGCAGTGCATTGGGTATGGTGGGTGATGAGGATGTCATCTGGTTTGGGTTTTTTGGGGGGAATGGCGGTGGTGAATAAGGGATGGTTTCGTCCATCAGGAGGGTGTTGGATGCCAAAGTCATAAGCTGCGAAGTCTTGGCCAGATTTTAATCTCTGGCTCTGAATCCATGACCTAGACCACGAGTGATAAGCCCGCTGCCGTGCTCATGCCTTGTGATAAGCGGCTGATTGAACACGGTTTAGGGAGGATAGAGGGGTGCGGGAGCAAGCACCTAGGGCCGCTTTCTGGGCAAGGTAGACTGTGTGTGTTCTCTTGAGACTGGTGACCACACCACATGAACTGTGGTGTTCCTAGGGGTATCAAAAAAAGTAGTAAGTGACGTGTAAATATGGAGGAGGTCTTGTTGGTTTTTAACTCCCTTGAAATTACTGATATGTGATATGGTGCTAGTGTCCACGCTGAAAACGTAAATGTGCTTGGGTGTGACCCCATCTTTGTAGGTAGAGGCAATGAACTCCATTGCCTTACTGATGGCAAACAGAGAAATGTCACCTTGCGTCACCTCAGTGCCTTGACACCATTGGCAAACAATCTGCCTCCTATCCCCCCACATAATACAGGCTGCCGCACCGCCCACCTGTTTGTTGTTGAACTGTCCCTTGTTTGAGACAGTGCTGGCAAGGTAGATTGTCATCGTACTAGAGCCAGGGATTCCCTCATCAAGGTCATCCACCCACTTTTTCTGATCTTGGGGTCTAGCCATCCCCATCACATTGACATGTGCCCTCCAGTTGGGAACCTCCCAGGGGGCAACCGCTGTGACATCGGTCCATGGACACATGGGGTCAACACGTGCGCTGAGAGCCTCCAAGGCAGTGGGGCACTGTTTGCACCCTCCAGACTGGGCAGTGCATGCTCTGACTTGTACCAGTCCCCTGTTACCAAGGTCTGGGCCATTCTGGACCGGTCCAAGCCACTCCGGCCCGAGATGGGACAAGAGCTGCAAGGTCCGGGGAACATGGGTCAGTCTGTGTGCCAAAGTTTCCGTTGATTTCTCCAGGTAGAGACCCACGGGAAGGATGCGTAAGAGTTCATGAAGGGGCTCCCGTGGTGCAGTGCAAAAAGCCCTGGCACACACTTTGACCCCTTTGTTCATTACCAGCTGCACTTTCTTGACAAGTGTCTTGTGGTTGCATGTGTTTGCCCAGAGTTGACATCCATAGGAAAGTACCGGAAGGCAGACTGCATTGAACACAAGTCGCCAGCTCACGGTAGAAATTCCCTGGATGGAGTTGCCAAGCATCTGTAGGGATTTCAGCAAGCCACGTGCGCAGTTGCACATGGTGGTAACGTGGTGGGTCCAGTCGAACTTGTGGTTAATGAAAAACCCCAAGTATCGTACCGTGGGAGAGGGATATATATAAAAATAAGTATGAAGTCCGATGTTTGGTAAAAGAATGGAGGTAGGGGGTTGTGAGGTAATATGGGCTTGTGGTGTATGAAAGAAAATAAGTTCAGTTTTGGACGGTTCAATAAAAAGGTTAGATCTACGTAACCACACCTCACACTGCAGGTACCGGTCCCCAAGTCTGTCACAGACTTTGTTCCAGTCTTTGCCAGTGGCGAAGATCAGACCGTCATCCACGTACATTCCGAGGGTTGTAACGCTGCAAGAGGGGGCAAGGTGAAGGAGGGGGGAAGTGTAAAGTGCGGACAGAATAGGGGAAAGGGGGGAACCCTGAGGCGTGCCCAAGGGTTGATCGCGCTTGTCCCCAATCTGACCATTGAATGCCAGGGACACTCTTCGGTTATCCAGAAAGGAACCAACCCAGACCGCAATTGACTCAGCAAAGCCAAGGTTGCGCAGGATCTGGACCATGTGTCCTTTGTGGACATGATTGAAGAAGCCACTTATGTCAAACAGGATGGCACCAGATTTTTGTTTGGTGCGAAGGCTTGCCTAGGTGTCATGGCAGAGCATGAGGCCAGCATCCAAGGTCAATGAGAAAGCACGAGTGCCAAATTGGGTTGTTGGGAGGAGACCGTGCTTATCCGCTTCAAAGTTGAAGTGTTTTGCAACGATCTTTTCCAACAACTTACTGAGGCACTTGATCAGGGAGATAGGGTGGTAGGACTTTGCCAAGAGGTAGTCATCCTTCCCTGGTTTGGGTATGACAATGACCATAGCCTTCTTCCACAGCCTAGAATGGTACCCCTCTCTAAGACATGTGTCATAAAGGGGGATGAGGTGGTCCTTGATCGTGGGCCAGGCCCATTTGATGATGAGCCAAGAGATGCCCGAGTTGCCGGGAGCAGACACGTTGGCACACTATGGGAGAAGATGGTCAACTTCCTCCTCCACTATTGGTTCCCATGGGCATTCAGGCCAAGCAGGTGGGTCAGAGTCTTGGACAGTCTCGACCTCACTGAGATCCTCCACAAAGAATTTCTTGGCAAGGCATCCGGCAATCTCCCTTTGGTCAAAGGAAAGAGCGCTGGAGGCAAGGCAAAGTGCTGAAATGCCGTCTAGCTTCCAGCTGTGTCTCCATTTTGCGACCTCCCAAATGTTGTGGGTTGAGATGATCTTGTCATAATACGTGTGCTTGGCTTTGAAAGCTAGGTGTTTGAGGTCCGAGGAGGCAGCGCGTTTTTCGTCGGAGTCTCCAGGTGGTAGCACTTTAAGAGCAGCCACTGCCGCGGTGCACTCATTGTTCCACCACCGGTTATTCCATGATCAGTTCGGGAGTTTTCTTCTTGAGATGTAGGTCACAGGCTTGGGTGAGGGCCTCCTGGATCACATTGGCAGAGCACTCAATGTCAATGATGGAGGAGATGGGAGTGAGGGGAGGGAGACGTCTCTCGATGTCCTTGAGCCACACCTTAAGGGTGTCTTTATTGTCTTGGCTGTCAAACTGGTAGTTAGCCTGCTCAGCCTGTTTGAGACCCTGGAAGAATTCATCAAGGAGCCAGACCGTGTGTATACCCACGTGATCTGAGCCCAAAGATGCTTCCCAATCTGTGATTGGGGGGGAAAGGGAGAGGAGTGCGGTCACGGTGCAGTTATGCCAGACCAAGTCCAGCATACTTCCGCATTCTGCATCCGTCCCTCTTCGAGTGATATCCCTGGGCACCGTTGCCAACTCCAAAGCTTGGGCAGAGGCCCAGAGCTCGAGTCAAGGCACTTTGGGAGAGGGTGACCAGCCCCTCAAGGACCAACTTGGCGAATAAAGGTTGAAGTCACCAACAACAATTGTTGGGACCTCTGCATCTAATTCTAAAGAGAGTAATGTTGTGAGTGTGGAAGGGTTGTCCATGTCATTATAAAAATTAACGATGCATAGAATGTCTCTGTGTATGTGTAGGTCCACAACCATTATGGAGTTGTGTTTAACCAAATCAAACCGTGGGACTACCCGAATAGGATGGAGCCTTCGGCCTGAGGCTAACCTGCTGTACTTCCTAATGTAAATCATAACCTTAGCACAATTGTCATCAGTAAAGTAGGGGTAATGGAGAGTCCAGTTCTGGTGGGCAGCACCACCACGTACCGTCCTTCCCAGCCTATCCTTGTCCGACCTTGCTGTTCCTATCATACCAAACCATGGTTCCTGTATGCAAATAATGTCATCTTCGATGTTCATTTCAAGGAGTGTGTGCATCATAGTGTTGCGCCCCCTCATGTTGACGGCTAATATGGTCATACTATGCATGTAGACTGGTGTTAGCAAGTTGGAACAACCTTGTGGAGTCCTGCTAGATGAAAAGCTTGATGGCATTGGTGATCGTGTCCCCAATGAGGGTGGTGTTGTCAGGATGGAAGAATCATTGGAGCGAATTAGTGATGACGATGACATCTGCTTTGACTTCAACTATTGGGCAAGAGATAAAGTCGTTCTCATAAAGGTTGCAAGCGAGATCCATTAGACTTTGATGGTTCTATGAAAAGGTTTGAGGCCTTGAGCCAAAGTTCTATCTGAGAATACTGACAACGAAGATGATTGCCAACTTCAGTCCAATCTTTGCCATGAGCAAAAATAAGACCGTCATTGACATACATCCCCAAAGTCGTACCATCAGTAAGTGGTAAAAGTTTGAGAAGAGGTGAGGTATAGAGTGCCAAAAGGATAAGGGAAAGCGGGGACCCTTGCGGTGTCCCAATCAGTTGATCCTGTTCATCTCCAATTTGACTATTGGAAGCCAACACCACTTTACATCCTTCCAAGAAAGAATCAACCCTCGCCACTACTGAATCCATGAAACCCAGATTCCACAGCACGTGAACCAATCGTCCCCTGTGAACATGATCGAAAAAACCACTAATATCAAATAGAAGGGCCCCACATCTCCATCCTTGACACAACTGAACTTGTGCATCATGACAAAGAGTTAGTCCTGCATCCAATGTGCATGAGAATGCTCATGTTCCGAACCGAGTAGTGGGCAATAGACAGTACTTGTCCACTTCATAGAGAAATCGTCTGGCAACAATTTTCTCAAGAAGTTTGCTCAAACACTCAATGAGTGAAATAGGGCGGTACGATTTTGTGGCTAAGTAATCATCTTTTCCTGGTTTCAGAATGACCACGACCGTTGCCTTCTTCCAAATATGAGGGTGATAGCCAACGTGAAGACAGGCATTAATAAGCACAATTAAGCACTCTTTGGTACAACTCCACAAGTTTTTGATGATTTGCCACAAAACACCGGAATTACCCGGTGTGGACACGTTGGAGCACTTTGGAAACAAATCCTCCACTTCCTCATCTTTAATCAGTCTCCATTCTCATACTGGTAAAGCCAGCAGATCCAAAGTCTGTACCACTTTGATCTCATCCAAATCTTCCACAAAGAATTGTTTTGTGAGTGTGTCTGCAATTTCACATTGATCAAATGAGAGGATACCAGAAGCAAGATGGAGCACAGGAATGCCTGCAAGTCAACATCCATGCCTCCATTGTGCCACTTCCCATATGTTATGTGTAGTGACTATATTCTCATAATAAGACTGCTTGGCATTCTTTGTGACTGACTTGAGATTTTGTGTGGCAGCCTTTCGATCCAGTGTATCCCTAGGAGGAAATTCGCAAAGTTGATCAACCACTTTCTGACACTCTTCTGTCCACCATTTGTTGTTGCGTGCTTTCAATGGAAGCTTCTTTTTGAGGGAAATGTCACATGCTTGAACAATGGCCAATTGAATGGTCTCAGCCATTCGTTCTATAGACGCAGGCGAATCCCAGATAGTGTTGACATGGGGCATACAGCATGTGATCTTGTCAAGCCATGCCGTGGTTTCATCTTCCCCTTGGAGATTGAAATCATACACTGTCCACTCAGCCTGTTTCACCCCTTGGAAGAATCCTTCCAAAAGCCACAGCAAGCATAAACCAGCATGATCTGATCCCAACAAGGCTTCCCAATCCGTAATTGGTGGAGTAAGGGCTAAGGATGCGACCGCAGCACAGTTATGCCAGATCAAGTCCAGCATACTGGTGTGTTCCTCCTCAGTGCCCCTCCGTGTAATTTCACCGGGAATCGTGGCAAGTTCCAAAGCTTGGGTGCCAGCCCATTCTTTGAAATGTGCCACTCTAGGAGATGAAGTCCACTCCCTCAGCAACCAACATGGGGAATGTAAGTTAAAATCCCCAACTAAAAGAGTTGGGATCTGTGGATCCAAGTCCATAGCTAGTAATGACTGTATAGTGGTAGCATCCTCCACATCATTATAGAAGTTTATAATATGTAGAGTGTCCCTATGAATATGCAAGTCCAAAACCTATAACAATTATGCTTCGCAAGATCATAATGTGGAACCACCTGCAGCGGATGTAACTGGTGTTTTGACCCCATTCTGCTATGCTTACAAACATATATCATAACCTTAGCACGAACACCATCCGTAAAGTGTGGGTAATGCAGGGACCAATTCTGATGGGCCATCCCACTGCGAAATGAAAACCCATACTTACTTTTGTCTGCCCTTGCAGTTCCTATCTGACCAAACCATGGCTCCTGTACATAAACGACATCATCCTCCGTATTCATTTCCAACAACACATGCATCATTGCGTTTCATTGTTGCATATTTGCTGACAATATTGAGGTACTATGCATGTTGAGTGTCCAACATCATGAAAATCGACGAAGACGCCACCTTGAGGTGTTTATGGATGCTGTCGACAATAGCTGGTCAAACTGCCTGTCCTTTTTGCCAATGCCTTGTCATATTGATTCATGACACAATCATCTCCACCTCCACAGGCATAAGACACAGGAAATCTTGTTGTTCTCGAAAAGAGACGATGCTAGGTTGCCCACAAAGACACAAGCCTCCTGGACCTCTTTTGCATGCTCTCCAGCTGAAAGTTGTCATTGTTCAAAAAGTTTCTACCTCATCCTTTGTAGTGAAATGAGTCGTTTGGGTAATGAAGTATTACATAGAATAGAGGAGAGAACCCTCCACACTTCTTCTGAACTCCTCCAATTGCTGCATAATTTAAGTCATGCCATTCCGTGTGTCCTTTATCACCATTCACGCGATATTGTCTTTCACATGTGCAATACAAGAGGTTTCCAGTGTTTGACAGCATAGCATGCTTCCAAATACACCAATCCTTCCAAATCCAGCGTATTGTATATCCCCAATCCCCCTCAAGATCGTTCAAGGCCCAACACATATCTGCATCTGACCCATCACTAATATTTTGAGCTAAGGATCAAAAAGCATCGATGGTTTCCATGATCGAGGCGAGCTTGTCAGGGAGCAACCTGCTTTTCCTCTGTCCCATCCTTCAACCATGTCTCCTTCCACGCTCTTCTGCACTCTCTGTCCACATTCTCATGGCCCATCTCATCAAGAAGAACTTTTTGAGGATCTTGGGCTGACAGAAATATTCACATGTGCACATAGCTGTACGCACAATTTGTTGAAGAGAACTTTGGCTGTGCATTGGCATGTTGCACTGCAAAGTGTGCGCATTTTGTTGTGTAGTGACGCACCTTTGCCGAACTTGGAATGTGGAAGAAGTGACATGGACTTGAGAACCCAAGCAGATGTGAGGGCAGCAGCTTATTGTGTGAACAAGCATGAACAAAACAAGTGGGTGAAACAAGGCATAGGGTAGCGAACCTTCAAGATCTCCCTGACACTGTAAATGCCTCTTCCAAGCTTCCTAAGTTGCCAAAGCC